>JAURVB010013266.1:0-143812 GCA_033002965.1 Piper betle | reverse complement strand
ACAGTGGCGGCAGAGGGAATGCCGAATCACAAGGGGCGGCGACGGATGTTAGACTTTTTCAGTGACATGCAAGTATACACGGTCGAAACAAGTAGTATGATGATAAATTAGAGTATCGTTCCCACAGAGAGATGAATTTTCTATAATTAATTAAAGAAAATAATATTAAGAGAAAAATAGAAATAATTGACTTAAAGAAATCTAAATAATAACTTAAATAAAAAGCGGAGTTAAAATTATAAAACTCGTTCTAGAGTCGAATTTCCCTTAACATTAATTTAATCTTCATCAAATCTTACTCTTATCTTTTATTCCCTCGGATTGTCGATCTAGGATAATTATATGACATGGTGGCTCCCGCTCCTTCATGCTTCTATTATTTTGCCTCAATTTCTACCTCCCGGTGATAATTGATTAATCAACAAAATAATGCATTAAGAATTGCCTTACAATCGCATACGGTGTTGTGTATCTCCCGACCACAACGACAAACAAGTCAAAAGACTTGTCGTATGATGAATTATCAATGACTAATCTAATTAATTTCTCCCGAAATCTAATTAAACCTCATGATCTAAGAAATAGGTGATCAATCTACTCTTAGCATTTAGAATATGATAATTCAAACAATCCAATTGAATAAAAGAGTAAGAGCTCGAAATAAATTCAATTAAATCATGTTAAGTTTCATTCTTCTCTAGAACGAAATATAAAACTACTCCATAATAAAAATAGAAAACAATATAAAGCAAAACAATATAAAGAAGAAACTAACTTTTATTACGAAAGAGAAAGAAATTACAAAAACTAAAACTACTTCTTCTACTACAATCTGAAGCCAAGAGATGAGATATGATCAACAACAAATGACCACCCCTTTATATAGAAGTGGAGATACAAGAATTCGAAGAGGGTGTTCACAAATCGACGTAATCTAATTAATTATAATGTCCCTTTAAGTTTCCAACTGTTCGACTCCATTGAACACCATACATTGTAGCCATTGGGTGGCGCCAAGTGTCATGACCAATCAAATCCAAAGCTTAATTTATTCATCTTTTTCTGCATTAAAACATCAAAGTTAAGCATATATAATAAAATATTAATTAACTAAAATAATAAAGTAAAATATTACTTAATTAATAATGTTTATACCCGAGAAGTACAAAATCATATTAAAAAACCTGGGTAAATATTGTATATTTTAAACACTTAACAAGGGAGGCCGACACACACGGGGAGCGGCGACAGAGGAGGCCTATGCCCACGGGGAGCAGCGGAGGGAGGCCGCCGCCCACGGGATCGGCGGAGGTAGGCTGAGGCACACAGGGTCGGCGGCGAAGGGAGGGGTGAGGCCGGATGGAAGGGGCGGCGGTGGATAGGTGGAGGGAGGGCGGTAGTGGACGGGAAAAGGGAGGGCGGCGGCGGACGGGCGAAGGGAGGGGGAATTAGATTTTAGGTTTATAAAATTTCAATTTTATTTTTACCCATGCTGAAATAATTTTTTTATTAACATACTGTTTGTACCTATTTATCCGAAAAATATTTATATTTATCTGGTTATATGGATAATATTTATTCAATTATGTGACAATACTCAGGCCACTTACGTGGATGACTTCCTGCATGTTACAAGAGAATTAGTCATACAGTTCTAAAACTGCCGGAGAAAGAATTGCCAGAGGAAGAGGTAGACATTGTTCTATAGTCAGTTAAAGGAAATCTCTCAGTCAGGAGTTATTCCAATTCTATAAAAGCCGGGTGTTATTGCTGAAGCAGGGGGCTCGGACGCTAAAAGAAAAGAATTTTGCCAGATAGAAGAAAAGCCGAGGGAGGAGCCCCTCACCGGAGATGCTCCGGTGACCCTTGCCAACACCCAATCGATCACTACCCCTGTCACGGCCATGAATCCTTGCCCAAGATCCAAACTTTCCACTTGCCAGAGCCACCGGTGAAGGAGTCGTGTTGCTTTGAAGTGTTGCCGACGTGCTGTTCGTGAGGGAGCCAAAGAAAGGTTCTGTTGTTCGCCAAAGTTTTGCCACTGGGTCATCGCGACGAAGAAGAAAGGTGGAGCTTTGAAGCAGTATCCCTGGAATCGAGATCCTTGCCGCCTTAAAGGTAGAGTCGCTGCCAAGTGCCGTTGCTGCTACCTACAGACGCAACTTGGAGTCACGTTCCTAACTTGCTGCCTTCCTATTAAAGTCTGGCTTCCTCGACTACCACCGTGAAAGAGAATGAAGTGTTGGTGGCGGAGTACATTGAAGCCTTGCCAGTTGATGTTTGCCCTTGCTAGGAAGTTCTGAGCCGTAAAATAGCAGAGCCCACCGGAGCCCTGTACCATTCCCGCCGACAACGAAGAACACGATAGCATCTTTGTTTTGCAGGTTCGGCGTCCAATTTTCCGGCTACTTTCCCGGACAACCTCGACCTTATTGGATCAGTACAAGACCATCTACTTGGAGCTCAGAGTGCCCCCGACACAGCACCCCCAGAATTTCCACCGGAGACTCCTGCCGTCGCCGGAATTCTGCCAGCAAGCTGCCGATTGGAAAAGGCGGAAAACAGAGCAGCGAAGGTCGGATTTCGCTAATTTTTTCCGAGCAGTTCCGGTCGTTCCCGGCCCCGTCGTGAGGTTCAGAGTGAAGGCAGAGAAGCGATCTATAAACCCAAGCCGATAGCCGCCGGAGTTCGTCGCTAGAGCCGCCGGAAAAAAATCGGGAAGCGAGGAAGTTGCTGGCCGGAAAAGCAGAAAACAGAGCAGCGAAGGTCTGATTTCGTTAATTTTTTCCGACCAACACCGGTCGTTCCCAGTGTCGCCGTGAGGTGAAACATGAAGACGGAGAAGTGGTCTAGAAAGCCAAACTGAGTTTCGCCAAAGATCGCCGCTGTAGCCGCCGGGAAAAATCGGAAAGCGAGGAAGTTGCTGGCCGGAAAAGCATAAAACAGGGTAGCAAACACCGGATTTCATGGATTTTTCCGACCAGCGCCGGTCGTTCCAAGACCTTCCGTTGTGATCAAGTGAAGGTGGAGAAGTGATCTACAAACCCAAGCCGAGAGCCGCCGGAGTTCGTCGCTGAGGTCGCCGGAAAAAATCGAGAAGTGACCAGCGTAGCACAAAATTGCAGAAAAGTGTCTAACTTTCCGGCATCCGACCGGCCGACTGGAGCCGCCGCTGACCGTCGGAGCACCGCCAAGATCTTCACCATTCTGTTATCTACAGTTCTGGGCAATCTCCGCCACCTTCAGCTGCCGGAAAAGCTGCCGCCGAAGCCACCAAAACCACCATTGCACCGCCGCTGCAGCCGGGTTGTTGGACCCGTTTACTGCTGACCGCATCAGCTTTTGTCATGTCCGAGACCAAATCCTTCTTCCCAGTCCGCGTCCGCGAAGCCAGACCGTGACCAGTTTTTATTTGTACTGAAGCAACCCGAATTGGCCCAGTTCAGTCCATTAACACTCCGAAAATAATTTGAAGGCCTTCCCGACCTCGGATTAAGGCGAAACTTGGTATCCCACCATTTTTGGACGCTCCGGATGCAGTGGTGGGATTATTTTAAAGATTTAAAAAATGAAAAAAGACAAACCATGGCATTGGAGTCAAAGATCTCAGGCGAATTGATTTACAGGCGGCAAAAATTCACTATTTTGTGTAACTTGTAAAAATCAAAGGAGAAATAGTGGATTGTGAGTACTAATCTCACCGTGGACTGACTTAGTGTAAAACCCATGATTCGAGTTAGGGTTTTATATTCGGAACCGGTCGGGTCGACCGTTATTTTTTCGAGTTGAGTCAGTTTCAGGACACGTGTACCGAGCCGATGCCAGTCGCGTGTATGAGCTATGAGGGTCATGCGTACCCAAGTATATGATGATAACGTCATGAACACAGCAGAACAGAATGAGTTATCAGATATATGAGAGTATGCCAGTCATTTTTTTTATTATTTTTATATATAGTGGATCGTAGAATTAGTATTAGGCCGTTTACCGCGTTAGGACGCGTTCGGGCAGTCTGGGTGGGTTGATTAGTCATAGAGCATATCATTATAATATTGTGGTGTTGTTTGATTTTACGGGATTTTTCCCGATTTTTATGAATTTTTTAGGATTTAATACGACTTAGTTATTATACTTGACTCGAGCCGGAGACGAGTCAAGTAATATTTACGACCTTGCCACCACACAGCGCCTTCTTTTCTTCCCCAAGCCCAAACCCTCGACGCCGCTCCTGTGCAGCGTCGCCGCCGCCGCTGTCGGCGCCGCCCGGCCGCCGATCGTCGCCGCCCAGCTCCGCCACGGCGTCGCCGTGCCGCCCCGACCAGCCCCGGCCGCTGCCAGGCCGCCGCGACGTCGGAATCGGCTCGCCTAGCACCGCGGCTACATTTCGGTCGCGTCGCCGATTCCGCCGCCGGCGAGCATCGCCACCACGATCAGGTGGTCGCCTCAGCACCCTCGACCACCCAGTGACGCTTCCTGACCGGAGCGGAGGCCGTCGCCGCCGTGGCCGGCCGGATCTAGCAACCACCACGGCCGGCCTCTGTTTTGCCATTTTCCGGCGAGCCGCCGCCTCCATTGGCCACGCTGAGGTCATAGATGAGTCGGGGTCGCCGAGCCGGTTCCGAGGGTACCCAACACGACCCCTTTCCGACCAGTAGACGCCGCCGGCGATTGTCGCCGGAAAACCACCGGAAGCCGCCGGAAAACCGCCAGTAGCTGCCGGAAAACCACCGGAAAATTGGAATTTCTGGAATTCGCTGGAATTCACCGGATCTTCCGCGGAGCTCACCCAGTTGGACTCGATCGAACATCGGACGCCGAGGAGCGCCGAATTCGAGCTCCGAGATGCGCGACGGAACCCTAGCCGTCGCCGATTGCCGACGACGTGAGGTATAATTACCTCCGATTTGATTATTTAAAATTGATGATGATTGTTAGCACAGCATGCTAGGATTGGTTTATGATGTGATTGATAGTGAATGGAGGATAAGTGATGAAGTTATAAGTTACATGATGTGATTGATAGTTTATGGAGGTTAAGTGAT
The DNA here is from genome assembly GCA_033002965.1 of Piper betle. Lineage (NCBI taxonomy): Eukaryota > Viridiplantae > Streptophyta > Magnoliopsida > Piperales > Piperaceae > Piper > Piper betle. The sequence continues at coordinate 138,770 of JAURVB010013266.1, read as the reverse complement.
TTAATGAAGTAAGTAAATTGAGCATGATAATCGAGTAATGTAACTTAGGAAAAATACAATAAAATTGGTAGGAATAGGATGGGTAGAATTATTTTCATATTTATGATTAGTGATGTGATTAATGTTTAATGATGGATGAAACGATGAGTTGCATGATGAGATTAAGTGTGAGTGAAGAGTAAGCGATCTAATGAAGTAGATCAGGTCAGAGCATGATAAGTGACCACGACATAAGTTACAGACACGTAATAAAATTAGTATGAATAGGATGAGCTAGGATTAATTAATTTTTATGATTTTCTGATTGTTATGTTGATGGATGCTTGCATTGTGATTGTGATGTTATTGAGTTTGATGCATCATTTAGTTAGCGGGCGTTAGTATTTAGTTTTGATATGTAGGTACGGAGTAGGAGCTCGCCGCTTAGGCGCGATGACACGCTTGGAGCTTCTACCAGGTCCGTTTAGGACTCGTCTTGTTTTACGCTTTTCTATTGTATGTTTAATTTATTGTCTGCAGGACGGGTTAAGTGGCGTTTTATCGGATCCCACTTAACTCGGGCCATTTAATCGAACATTTTCCGGATTAATAACCCCTCGAGGATGAGATCCCTCGAGGATGATTTCGAAAACAAGATCCACCACAAGTTGCCTTCGGGCCTATTATATGAATCCCTACCCAGCCCTATATATATAGTAGTTTATCGCGTTTTCAGTGAGACGAGAGATGGAGAAATCGACTGCACGTACCATGCAGAGGATGCCGTGACAGTCAAAGCGGGCTCTGGATTAGTGCCAGCGGACTGTTCCATTCCCGAGGGATCCTGACAACTCCGCGTTTGAGTTCCTCACACCCGGAGAACGTGGAGGTTTACGGGTACTGTTTAGTACAGCGCATGTCCGGACTTGTGGTTCAAAGGGTACTAAAGGCGACTGCCTGAGAGTACTCGGCCTTCGTGCTCAAGGCCAGGAGAAATATGGAGGTAAGGAGAGGGCTTAGGATAAAGTTTCACGAGAAGTACTGAAAAAGAAGTGCTGAGAGTAGCACAGTACCAGCAGCAGTAAGTTCGGGATGCTACCGGGTCTGCAGCCCAGTGGCTCCTCAGTAGTGCCCTTCAGAGTGTTCACGTGGAGTATGATGTTTTCTTTCATATGAGAGTTTGCTCTCATAGCCAGCTTGTTATAGTTATTTTATTTTCCGGACCAGTAACACTTGTTACTGACGTGTTTCTTATACTATATGTAGGTAATAATCACGAGTTGGAGGAGCCAGCTTGGACGGAGGAGCAATGAGGTCTTGTACACACACATGTTAGATTTCTGAATGTTTAATTTTGTGTTATTATGTTATTATATTGTGAATGACATGTTCAAATGCATGAGACATGATAGAATGAATGAAATGATCAGAGTAGCGCAGCAAAAGTGTGATGGGTTAGGACCCAAAGTTCAGAGAATGATGAATATAATAGATTAGAAGTATGTGTGAATGCTATCGTTGCTATACGTATATATGTTTGAATATACGTATTTTGACAGGGTGGCCCCTAATTGCATTTTTAGGGGAAATTCTGTCCCTTTTATTTTATAATTTTTACTAATTTTGATTGTAATTGTGTTGGTGTGAAGTTTAGGTTGCATGTCATCCATGTAGTACCATGTTAGGATTTTGTGCATTTATCCATGCATGACGAGATCGTATCTTCATCTTAAGACGCCGAGATTGGATCCGCATGAGTTAGGTTCGGGTTAGCCGACCTAACCGGGGCCTGTAACATGCCGGTTCGGTTCACGAGTGTGAACCGGATTTGGGGTGTTACACTTAGGGATTCAAGTTGAACCTTAGGGAACTCGTAAAAAATTTTCTTGTGTCATTTTACTGTTGTAATATTTTCTATTTCCATCGCACTATCTCTTTGCGCGGCAAGGGCGCCTCGGTCCCACCGAACCTTTAAACCCGAATCACACTAAAGAACCGATTCGAGGGGCGGACGATCCCGCGCCCGAACATATTTTTGGCGACTCCACTGGGGACCAGCTAGAAGGTAGCAGTGTCGTTTGAAGATTTGTGCGAATAAGGAGGAATGGCACCAGAGACAAGGAATGCGGCACGACAAAGAAATGGTAATGAGGATAATTCATCCACATCAACTGAAGGTGGGCAACAATTTGAATTAAACATGGAAGCAAGTCAGCACATAGCGGGAAATGTGCGCGAAAGAATACAACAGCTCGAAGCAGTGTTGAATGAAGGAAATGAAGGAGGAATTACTCCAAGAAGAAGCATGTTGAGCCGAGAAGATCAAAGTCCAAGAAGCAATGAAGAGGTAAACCAACCATTAGAAGCCGAACAAGTGCTTTTGACAGCAACAAATCAGCTAAGTGGAGGACAAGTACTGAATCAAGCAATTGAAGAAAGATTCCGCCAAAGTGAAGAGCGGATGCAACGAATTGAGGATATGATACAACAAGTGCTCGCCCAAATGCAACGGGCTAGTGCTGCAAACGGGAGCTCGTCAAGAAGAGAAGACGACCATCCCACACAATGTCCAACAATGGACCAACCCCTCGAGGCTAGACAGATGTCTTCAACCTCTGAAAATCCAATTGTATCTACCTCACTCCCAGCTACTGGCACAACATTGAGGGATCAAGCTAACATCCCTCACGAAATCAACAATTTGTTTCTCATTTCAAGTACTGAGTCCACCCACCTAACATCTACAACTTCAACTTCATTGCCCGAACAGATTTGGATGCAACACTATCCCACTATGCAACCGATTCAGACTGAACATAGTTTACTTCCTCACTCAACATGGTTTCCACAACCACCGTATTACCAACCACCATACCCATACCAGTGGTATAGCCCTGCATGCTCCCAACAACTATCTTCTATGGTGTTTCCACCATCAATCACCACCACGGTACCCATCCCAACGGTACCGTCAGCAATGCCAATAAGTCAAATGTCAGTTCCTATTACAGATTTACCAGCAAGTCAGCCACAAGCCCAATTGCAAACCATGTCAGTAGCACCAATGTCAGACCTTTGTTATGAAGAGTTGAAAGCAGAAATGGATGCACAAGCCGCACTTATCACTGCATTGATTGGAAAGAAAGATAAAGAATCAACTGAAGCGACAAAGCGTCTTCAACCTTTAGCTGATGAAGTCTACACAGAGGTTTTTCCTGAGAAGTACAAGTGCCCAACCTTCACGAAGTTTGATGGAGATGGCAACCCTGAAGATCACATCACAATCTTTGAGATTGAGTGTGGAACAATCTCGACAAATGAAAAGTTAAAGTTACAACAATTCCCAGCTTCTCTCAATGGTAATGCACTTAGATGGTTCAACAATCGCCCACCCAGATCAATCAGATCATGGGAGGAACTCATCGAGCAATTCACAGCTCATTTTCAGTCAATCGATATCCCGATAAAGATTGAGCATTTAAGGCAATGTCAGAGAAAACCAGGTGAAGAATTTGCTACATATGTAAAAAGATTTAGAAGTCTTTCATCCCAAATGAAAGAGACTCCAGAGATCAAGGAGCTTGTAAAGATTTGCGCGATGAATGCTGGATCAGCAGCTTGGTTCCTGAGTGCTGCACAATGCAACACATTTGAAGAACTCTTTGAAAGGGTGCTGATATATGAGGAACTCAACAGAATTTCTGCTTCAACAAAGAATAAAGGAGCATCAAGCAATGCAGTCACCGAGCTTGGTCACATGAATCATGAGTGGAAAGTGAAGACTAAGAATGGAAGTGAAAATCCAAGATATACACCTCGAGAGTCTCGACAACAGCGTGAATGGAGGAATATTAAAGATTACACCTTCAACACTGGAGATACTGAGAGATGGTTTGACGTGTTGAAGAGCAAAGGAAAGATCACACCATGGACTCCAAAAAATTTGCCAAAGCCAGAAGATGAAAAGAACGAAAATTTTTGTCGATTTCACCAGAGGTTAGGTCATTCTACAGTGAAATGTCGAGACATGATGGAGAAGATCCAAGAGTTACTTGACAAAGGTGATATAAAGTACAAAACTTCAACTGCCAATGTGATGACAGTGAGCCACTCATCTTCACTAATGAAGTCTCAAAAGAGAATGGAAAAGCTAGATGAAGGAAGGAAAAATGAGAAAATGGATGCCCCAATGATTAAGGTCAACGACATGGAAATGCCACCTGTTTCCACTAAAGAAGTGAAGAAAGGGTTCCCTACATCTCCAATGATGCATGAGTTTGAAGTTCAAACTGATCAAAAAATAAGACTTTGCGAAGGAAAGGAGCTCGATAAAGAAAAGATAGAAGATCAGCTTATTGTTCAAACAACTTCGACTCAAGAAGAAGTTAAATTGAAGGATTCAAAGCAATATGGAAAGACAAAACTTCGCCTGATTTGCAGTTACGGTGGAAAGATAGCGATCCAAGGAAGGAAGAGACATTACATTGGAGGAAACACACGACTTATTTTAGTGGATCGTGATTGTTCTTATTCAAGTCTTGTTACTCGAATCAAGAGTACATTTTCTACTAGCAGCCCTTTCATGATCAAGTGTCAGCTACCAGGTGAAAGCTTGAAGTACCCTATCACAATTGCTAGCAATGAAGACTTGACAAATATAATCGAAGAGCAAGAGGAGTTCAACACAAACACAAGATCAACTTCTCGCCTTCATTTCTTTGTATTACCGAAGAAATCAAGATCACCATCCAACTCGACATTGGACAAGAAGTTGGGGGCGTCAATCGAAATTACTACTCCTAAAAGGTTTAAAAGAGAAGCCAACAGCTCAACAAATAGTACGAGGCATCACAAAAGAACAAGGTCTCCTCCATATCATAGAAGGAAAAGAAGACATCATGAGATCTTCTCGCTAGAGAAGCTGGATGCTAAGAAAGAGAAGTCACAGCTTAGAGTAGAAACGAAATTGTCATTCCCCCATTGCTACCCAAATCTAAAAAGTAAAAAGAAAGAAATATGGATTTGGAGACCACGGTTGTCGAGCAAAGAAGTCACTCTCCTAAATCAAAATAATGGGCAGTTATCACACAGTGACCGAGAAGGGGTCATCCTAGCTTGAGAGCAAAATATTATTCTTCGAAAAAAAGAGAGGAGAAAATGCAAAAAAAAAAGAAAAAGAAAAAAAGCAAACTATATTTTTTGCCGATTCTTCTTTCCAAGTTTGCGAAAAATCGGCAAGGGGGCTAATGTTTGTACATATTTATCCGAAAAATATTTATATTTATCCGGTTATGTGGATAATATTTATTCAATTATGTGACAATACTCAAGCCACTTACGTGGATGACTTCCTGCATGTTACAAGAGAATTAGTCATACAGTTCCAAAACTGCCGGAGAAAGAATTGCCAGAGGAAGAGGTAGACATTGTTCTACAGCCGTTAGAGGAAATCTCTCAGTCAGGAGTTATCCCAATTCTATAAAAGCCGGGTGTTATTACTGAAGCAAGGGGGCTCGGACGCTAAAAGAAAAGAATTTTGCCAGACAGAAGAAAAGCCGAGGGAGGAGCCCCTCACCGGAGATGCTCCGGTGACCCTCGCCAACACCCAATCGATCACTACCCCTGTCACGGCCATGAATCCTTGCCCAAGATCCAAACTTTCCACTTGCCAGAGCCACCGGTGAAGGAGTCGTGTTGCTTTGAAGTGTTGCCGACGTGCTGTCCGTGAGGGAGCCAAAGAAAGGTTCTGTTGTTCGCCAAAGTTTTGCCACTGGGTCATCGCGACGAAGAAGAAAGGTGGAGCTTTGAAGCAGTATCCCTGGAATCGAGATCCTTGCCTCCTTAAAGGTAGAGTCGCTGCCAAGTGCCGTTGCTGCTACCTACAGACGCGACTTGGAGTCACGTTCCTAACTTGCTGCCTTGCTATTAAAGTCTGGCTTCCTCGACTACCACCGTGAAAAGAGAATGAAGTGTTGCTGCCGGAGTACATTGAAGCCTTGCCAGTTGATGTTTGCCCTTGCTAGGAAGTTCTGAGCCGCAAAATATCAGAGCCCACCGGAGCCCTGTACCATTCCCGCCGACAACGAAAGAACAGGATAGCATCTTTGTTTTGCAGGTTCGGCGTCCAATTTTCCGGCGACTTTCCTGGACAACCTCGACCTTATTGTATCAGTACAAGACCATCTGCTTGGAGCTCAGAGTGCCCCCGACACAGCACCCCCAGAATTTCCGCCGGAGACTCCTGCCGTCGCCGGAATTCTACCAGCAAGCTGCCGATTGGAAAAGGCGGAAAACAGAGCAGCGAAGGTCGGATTTCGCTAATTTTTTCCGACCAGTTCCGGTCGTTCCCGGCCCCGTCGTGAGGTTCAAAGTGAAGGCGGAGAAGTGATCTACAAACCCAAACCGAGAGCCGCCGGAGTTCGTCGCTGAGAGTCGCCAGAGAAAAATCGGGAAGCGAGGAAGTTGCTGGCCGGAAAAGCAGAAAACAGAGCAGCGAAGGTCTGATTTCGCTAATTTTTCCGACCAACACCGGTCGTTCCCAGTGTCGCCGTGAGGTGAAACATGAAGACGGAGGAGTGGTCTAGAAACCCAAACTGAGTTTCGCCAAAGATCGTCGCTGTATCCGCCGGGAAAAATCGGGAAGCGAGGAAGTTGCTGGCCGGAAAAGCAGAAAACAGAGTAGCAAACACCGGATTTCTTGGATTTTTTCCAACCAGCGCCGGTCGTTCCCAGACCTTCCGTTGTGATCAAGTGAAGGTGGAGAAGTGATCTACAAACCCAAGCCGAGAGCCGCCGGAGTTCGTCGCTGAGGTCGCCGGAAAAAATCGAGAAGTGACCAGCGTAGCACAAAATTGCAGAAAAGTGTCTAACTTTCCGGCATCCGACCGACCGACCGGAGCCGCCGCTGACCGTCGGAGCACCGCCAAGATCTTCACCATTCTGTGATCTACAGTTCTGGGCAATCTCCGCCACCTTCAGCTGCCGGAAAAGCTGCCGCCGAAGCCACCAAAACCACCATTGCACCGCCGCTGCAGCCGGGTTGTTGGACCCGTTTACTGCTGACCGCATCCGCTTTTGTCGTGTCCGAGACCAATTCCTTCTTCCCAGTCCGCGTCTGCGAAGCCAGATCGTGACCAGTTTTTATTTGTACTGAACCAACCCGAATTGGCCTGGTTTAGTCCATTAACACTCCGAAAATAATTTGAAGGCCTTCCCGACCTCGGATCAAGGCGAAACTTGGTATCCCACCATTTTTGGACGCTCCGGACGCAGTGGTGGGATTATTTTAAAGATTTTAAAAATGAAAAAAGACAAACCATGGCATTGGAGTCAAAGATCTCAGGCGAATTGATTTACAGGCGGCAAAAATTCACTGTTTTGTGTAACTTGTAAAAATCAAAGGAGAAATAGTGGATTGTGAGTACTAATCTCACCGTGGACTGACTTAGGGATTCAAGTTGAACCCTAAGGAACCACGTAAAAAATTTCCTGTGTGTCATTTCATCTGTTTGTAATATTTTCTATTTCCATCGCACTATCTCTTTGCGCGGCAAGGGCACCTCGGTCCTACCGAACCTTTAAACCCGAATCACACTAAAGAACCGATTCGAGGGGGCGGACGATCCCTCGAATTTAACCACGGTTATTGACTTTCGAATTTAAGTTGGACACTTATAAAACTAAGTAAAATTTTGATTCAAGTTAAATTTTAAAAAATCACGTGTGTGATTCTTTGACACTATATTCATTTTTTTATAGTACTAATTCTTTCTCCGGCGAAGGCGCATATGTCCTACCAAATCTTCTAACCCGAAGCAAAGACTGAATCCAAGAAGCAGCATTCCCGTGCCTAAACAAAACCATATAAAAATAAGACCTGAGCATTAAGAATTTCTTTAAAATCCCTTATAATATAATTATATTTTGTCAGAAATTTTATAAATTTAAATGATATACTATGAGAGTTGATTCTTTGGATTGTATATATTAATTGCCCAATACAAATGTGAACAAAGAACATTCTAAAAAAACGAAGACCCAACCACAAGGGGATGGGCAATTTTTATTATGACCTTTTATTACTTACATCATTTTTTTTATGAATCATAATTGACGATTTAATTACAATAATAGAGTAATTGAACAAACATTGAATAAAAGCGTCCCCGTTCCCAGTCTCGATCTTCAGGTTCTCATAAGTTGGATATGGCTTGATGAGATTAAGTTGTTCAGATTCAGATGCGGAATTTTTACCTAACAGCGTAAAACTTCTTACATAAATTCCATGTTCAACAAGGACGTCTCGGAATAACCCAAAATCTCTTACTAACTTGCAAATCCTTTCACAATCCCGGGGCATGTACTAAGAAGGTAAAAAAATTAGGGTACCGCGGGTTAACAGCATGGCTGAAAATCTTTCTCGCATATGAAAATCTATGCATCATAAGAGCTAAAATATGCTACGTACTCAACACTAGTAGTCATTCAAACACCCTTCTGTAATATTTTAGTTTCTGTAAACGTTCACCATTTGCTGGATAACTAATGATTGTTATAAAACTTGCATAATTCTTCAACAGCCGGATCCACTCTGTACCCTAGAAAATCAGCAATGATATCGCATACAAAATGTTGGGAAGGCATAAAATTACCAGAGATTCGACGCGGAAGTAAACTTTCCACCATCTGATTATATCCATCTCAGATCAACAGAAAAGGCGGACTGCCCGCATGGCCTTCGATTTGATAAACCATGAACAAGATTGTGAGAAAAATAGAGTTATATATAACAGTTGAACTGTACATCATTTCATTTGTAACAATTGGCTCAAAAGCATACATAACACTCATATAAGAAAAGCTTTCTGCAGCAAAAGTATGCTTATTTTGCGACCGAGCTGAGGATCCAATCCGAGAATCAAATCCAATATCTGTCACTCCCAAAACAGCTTCTGTAAGATGGAGAGCTCAAAAACCAGCCCACCCAGCAGGCTGAGCCACCTGTTTCTGCTCTATACCCTTGGAGTCTCCAAATCTAAGGGAGGTATTTCCACTAGTGGAAGTTCGAGATATCTCATAACCACCACCAGGAGCAGCTTTAAAATTATCCTGATCAAATCCCCAGGTGTCACCGTTTGAATTCTGTGCATTCCTGTATCCTTTAATTGTTCTAACTGATTTAGGTTGATTGGTTACAGGTGAAGGTTGTGCTTTTGTCTCATCCTGCAAATGCTTGCCACGACTTTGATTCTGGAGGCGTTGTTGTGGAATTGCTAGCCAAGGCTTCTTCATTAAGCTCCCAAAATGTGCCACTAATTTCCCTTGGCTGCCAGATACACAAGCAACACTGAAATTAGATTTACCATTTAACTAGTATCAGTAATAACTGCTAGTTACAAATGGGCAAGAATAATAGTGAAATTACTGGTTGAATATCAAAACAAAAAACTCATTCCCAGCGGGGTAACTATATCAGTAACCGTTTTCTTAAAATTAACAGATGCATTATATGAGTGAGGACAAAATTAAATTACTGGTGTACTGGATTGTCCACTTCCGGGCGAGGTCTGGATCTTTGAACTTCCCATGTTTGTGGAGGGGTTTTTCACAGCCAAAGTGGCTTTTAAGTCATGGATTTCTTGACGTTGAGAGCGACAAATAGCTGTCAACTTATCATACCGAGATGCAATCTCGGCCTTCTCCAAGTTTGCTTTCTTCAACTCTTCCCTTAGTTTTTCCACTTCAGCTTCTAACTCTTCCTTGGGTGCTCCTTCATTTTTATGACTGTTTATCCCAGAGTTTAACTTGCTTGTATCAAATTCAGCAACAAAGTTGCTAAATGCCTCATTTTGGAATCCTCCCACAGCTACTGAATTTGGTGGCTTTGATTTTTCGGGCATATGATTCCTCTCATCCCTGAAAAGGTTGACCTTGGTGCCCTTGGCATCACTATCATATCTCCCAACAGCTCCATGGACATAATCGGTAGACAGGAGCTGGACAGCTTGAGTGCCATGTGCACCGTTTGTAGAAATCCCATGATTAGCAGGATAACCATGTTTCACAGTGTTCCCTTTATATGGTTCATCATATATGGGAGGGCTATCATCTGAGATCTGAGAGTCTTTTGCATGCTGTGTGGACCAAAAAGCACCCAAGGGCCCTCCTGTAGTATTGACACTGGAAGTTGTTTCGGTTGGCCTATTGAAATGTTTAGGACCATTCCTGGACTGTTCGGATAAAATAGGTGGTGGTGGAGGAGGCCTGTGGGGTGCTACAGTAGTTCTCTTTGTAGAAACCATGTTGCCTATGAGACACAAAAATGAAACTAAGATACATTTCTTGTGAAGTTGAAGTTTTCAGAGATAAGCCAAAATCTGATGGGTAAGAGAAACATTTTCTGTCTGCAATTATACCTTCATCATGAAGGTCAGATGTTGGCATATCAGGTAGTTCCTTCTGCAGCTCTGGAGGTAACAGTTGATTAACACGAAACCACACCTGTTGCAGCCAACACATGGCATGGATGAGCACAAAGAAAATAAATTAGCAATTTAGCATTTAGCAATTCCCATTTATATATAACTAACCTAGAAGAATGGAGATGAATGTCCAAACAAGCAAAACCCTTGCCTGTGTGATGTCTGGCCTGGCATCCGGAGATGCCGAGAGCATATCACATATCAATTCAGTTATCAAAGAACTATATTTTGGTAGCTCTGGTATGCGATAATTCCCGTTTAAGATTTGCAGCTTTGATTCACCATCAAAGGCAGATTTGAAGTAGCAAAGTCTGTATAGAAGACATCCCAGTGCCTGTGCAAAAAGAAAAGTGGTAATTGCAAACAGAGATAAGTAAACCACGGTGTCCCAAAATTAAATGGCATGTTCAGCATGTCATATAACAATACTGCCATTCTATAGTAAACTAATTAAGCTGCAGCTTACCCAGATGTCCACCTTCTCACTTACAACTTCTTTTCTAAAGAGGTCCCACATCTAAATTGATGAGAAAAAGGTTCAGTAAATCGTGGCAAATAAAACAAAATCAACACACTTAGCATTGTATATTGTTCGTTCCACCTCAGGAGCTCTGTAAGCTGGAGTTGTATGCTTCCTTATGATATCCTCTTCAATACCCATCTCTTCAGGCCTGTCAAAGCACTTGTGATTGGTTGATGTACTGCCAAAATCACACAATTTCCATGATCCATCAAGTCCCATCAAAACATTTTCAGCTTTCAAATCTCTGCAAAGCAGAAGGTACATATCGTCAAATCATCACCAAAGATGGAGATATTATGGTTCTTTCTTCACAGGGGAAAACAAGAAATTACAAACTTATTACTGCTTCCGCTTCCTTTTACAATTTCATTCAGATAGTGAAGGAAGCAATATCATGAATCATGTAGAGGAAATTCCCTGGGGTAGGAGTATAATAACGATACTATAAATAAAAAAAAAGAAAGACGACACAAAGAATTTTATGTGGAAACCCCCAAAACAAGGGAAAACCACGAGCGACACATGGAGCACAAATTCACTATAATGAAGGATTACAAAAGGACAAAGTATTTATAAGATATACTCTAACCACACCTTTACATACAACCAAGCTCTCACAAAATGAATGAAACCTTAATATTTAGAAACACCTCAAAGGATTTTCTGAAGAAATGAGAGAGCTGAACTGATTGGTTTTTTTAAATGAACTGAATCCATTGGGCTATTTATAGAGATTTTCCAGCCGCCTTTATGAAAAAAATAAAAGTTCAAAGCCATCTTTCTAGAAGTCCAAAACCATCTTTGTAAAAGGCCAAAGTTGTCTTTGTGGAAGTCTAAGGCCATCTTTATAAACTTCCAAAGCTGTCTAAATTAACTTTAAAATAGCTGTCAAAATTAACTTTCGTGTTGGCAACTTGAATTCAATGCATCGAGACATGCCTTACAAATCAACACAGCTTAGAATTTTCAGTCATTTAGGCTGTTTGACAAGTTCCTAAGTTGTATTCTTCTGGAGAGATTCAATTTCCTCATGCATGGAAATAATCCATTTATCAGATTGTTGCATGAGAAAGGTCTTTTGAGTAAGTCAATGGTTCACCACTAACATTTGTCTCTTCTGCAAAGGACAATGCATAGGTAACAAGATTGGCTTCATTGTATCTTTGTGGTGGTCTGATTTCTCTCCTTGATCTATCCTTGGTGTTGAAGATGCAAGGTACAAAACATGCTTAGTAGCGAAAGGCTTCACACAAAGGGAAGGTATAGACTATAATGAAGTCTTTTCTTTTGTTGTTAAGGATACTTCCATTTGTGTGTTACTTGCTTTAGTTGCTTTATATGACATAGAATTAGGTAACTTGATGTCAAAACATCTTTTCTTCATGGTGCGCTAGAAGAAGAAATTTACATGTAACAACATGATGGTTTTGTGATAGGAAAGAACTGTGTTTGCCTTTCGAAAAAGTCTTCATATGGACTTAAGCAGCCTCTATAAGGCAATGAGCATGATTATTTTAGAAGTCAATATGATAATTGTGTTTATCACAAAAAGCTTCCTGATGGGTCTTTTATTTTGTCTTTTGTTATATGTGGATGATATGTTAATTGTTTCGCATGATAAATCTGCAATTAATGATTTAAAGGCTTACTCAACAACGAGTTTGAGATGAAAGATTTGGGTGCAGCTAAGAAGATTCTTGGAATGGACATTCAAAGAGATCGAAATGCCAGTAAATTGTTTCTCAACCAACGCAGTTATTTTGCAGCGATTCAATATGAAAAATTGTAAACCGGTCAATACTCCTATCACTGCACATGCACATTTTAAATTATCTGCTGATCTTCCACCAAAGACAAGTGAAGATATTGAATGCATGTTTCATGTACATATTCTAGCGCAACTGGGAGCATCATGTATACATGTCACATGACAAGAAGGTACGTCTATTCAGTCTCATCTTGATGAATTTAATACTGTTCTCATCGATTTGGAACATTTGGATATAAAAGTCAATGATGAAGACAAGGTCATTTTACTGGTACATTCTCTCCGTTCTTCTTATAGACACTTCAAAGAAATTATGCTTTATAATAAAAATGAAACCTTATCTTTCAAAGATGTCAATTTCACTTGCTCTCTAAAGAGAAGTATGATACGCAGTACCGTCCAAGTTCAAGTGGTCAAGCTGAGAGAGAGGAAGATCATTTGAAAAAGGATCTAGAAGTAACAAAAGTAGTTTCAAATCAAAGTCAAAAGGCAAGAATAATGATAAATTATGTTGTTATTGCAAAAAGAAGGTCATGTCATTGATGATTGTTATAAGTTGAAAAATAAGAAACACAATGAGGATAACAATCATAATAAGCCTCACAAACCAGCAGAAACTGCAGTTTTAGAGGATAATCCTAATGTTGATCTCCTTCTCTAACTAATACTGAAGATAGACCTAAATATGAATGGATTCTTGATTCTAGTTGTTCTTATCACATGTGTCCAGATAGGGATTGATTTTCCACCTATGAATCTGTTGAAGGTGAAGTTGTCATGATTGGCAACGATGCACAATGCAAAGTTGGTAGAGGAACAATAAAAGTTAAGACTTGCAATGGCATTGTTAGAATCCTCTCCAATGTTAGGCATATCCCAGATTTGAAAAGGAATCGCATTTTATTGGGCACTCTTGAAGAAAATAAGTGCAAGTATTCAGCTGAAGGTAGAGTTCTCAAGGTATCGAAAGGTGCTATTATTTTAATGAAGGCTAACAAATATGGTAACCTATATGTTTTGCAAGGTGTTATTGTTAGAGATACCGCAACGGTTTCTTCGTCATCCCTATCAGGCTCAGACATTACCAAGATATGGCACATTAGCCTTGGACATTTGAGTGATCGTATAAAGTAAGCAAGATCTTTTGTGGACAGAGTACTGACAAAATTGATTTTTGTGAACATTGCGCTTTTGGAAAGCAAAAGAGAGTAAGTTTTGGCTCAGGTACTCATAGAACCAAAGGTACTCTTGATTATATCCATTCTGATCTTTGGAAACATTCTTGTGTTGCGTCTAAAGGGGAGCAAAGTATATGCTTACTTTTATTAATGATTATTCAAGACATGTCTTGGTTTATTTTCTAAAGCATAAAAATGATGTCTTTTCAACTTAAGACATAAAAAATAATGATTGAAAACCAGACAGGCAAGAAAGTCAAGCGGCTCAAGATAGATAATGGCTTGGCATTTTGTGAATCCAACATTAACAAGATCTATGAAAGTGAAGTTATTGTTAGACACTATACAGTTGTTGGCACACCTCAACAAAATGGCATAGGAGAAAGGATGAACATAACTATTTTTGGGGAAAGTTCGATGCATGCTCTCTAATACTAGATTGGGCAAGGAATTTTGAGCGGAAGCAGCCTCAGCAAGGAATTTTGAGCGGAAGCAGCCTCAAGGACATGCTATATAATCAACAGTTCTCCACATGGATCACTGGACTCTAAGACTCCATGTGACAAGTAGTCAGGTAACCCTACTAATTATTCTAATTTAAGAATTTTCGGATGTCCTTCATATGTACATATCAATACTGGTAAATTAGATCCACGTGCCAAAAAATTATATTTTTCTTGGTTATGCATCCGGAGTGAAAGGATACAAGTTATGGTTTCCTAATCTAAAATAACCCAAATTTATTTTTAGCGAGAGATGCTACATTTGATGAATCATTTGTGCTCCATCCAAAGGAGCTTTCCTCTTCTTCACCTGATGATGCAGGTATTGCTGAAAGTGAGAATGAGAAGGTGGACTTAGAATTTAATGCTCCAAGTAAACATGATTTGTCATCAGTTGAGCCAAGTCCAGATGAGACCGCATCAATGGACATTGAACCCCTACCTCAATGTAATCAATACATAATTATTTCTTGAGGCATATCTCAATACATTAATTCAATTTCCCAACATGAACATCAATTTTGGCAACTATTTTTAAATCAATTTAGAAGGTTTTGGAAGTCTATAAAGACAACGCGATTTTACAAAGACGGCCTTGGACTTCCACAAAGACGGCTTTGGACTTTTACTTTTTCCTTAAAGGCAACTAGAAAATTTTTATAAATAGCTCGATAGTTTCAATTCATTTCGAAACCAACTAGTTTCACTCATTTCTTCCTCAAAAAATCCATTGAAGTGTTTCTAAATATTAAGGTTTTATTCTTTTTGTGAGAGATTGGTTATATGTGAGGGTGTGATTAGACTATATCTTATAAATACTCTATCCTTTTTGTAATCCTTCTTTATAATGGATTTGTGCTTTGAGTATCGCACATGGTTTTTCCTTCGTTTTGGGGGTTTCCATTTAAAATTTTGTGTCGCCTTTCTTTATTTTCTCATTGTAGTACTGTCATTATACTTTACCCTTGGGAGTTTCCGCTCACAAATCATGATACTTGTCAAAGAAATATGATAAAAAACAACACAAATTGACAAGATTAGGCTTTACAAAGAGGAAGATGCCCAAAAAGCAAACCAAAATCAACATTGTATTTGAGAAATGGTTTGAGCTGAACATGACTTATGGACTATGGTACTTCTTTTCTTGAGGGGCAAACAAAATATTACAAGCATATTGCAGCTTCTGCTCCAGTTTTATAATTTCATGTATTTGGAAAGAAATAATATCATAATACTTGTCAAAGAAATATGATAAACACAAACCAAGATGGCAATATTAGGCTCTCCAAAAGAGTGAGACAGATGCCCAGTAAACAAATAAAAATCAACATTGAATTTGACAAATGGTTTGAGCTGAACATTATATTACTACCAAACAAACAACTTCAGACAAGATCATATTAAATGGATTTTCCTGTTAAACTACCTACTAATATTTCAGCAGTGCGACACCAAGCTAGCTGGAGTCTGTCGTGGTCATATAATAAGAGATGGAAGTTCAATCTGACAGCACACTAAGCTGAATCAATGAAATGTTCAACATCTTCATCCACGGGTGTTTTTTGTCACTCCACTTCCTGATAATATATATATATATATATATATATATATATATATATCAAGAGACAAGACTGAAACAAAGATCATAACAAGTACACATAACTTACAGATAAGGGCATCGGCACAAACAACATCTTAAACAAAATATTCTTTAATGTATCATCAACCTCACTGTCTAGCATTAAATGCAATTCTTAATGAAGGTGGCAAAGCTTTCACAGATCATTTGGACATTTGGACTAAATCTATCATATGAATAATTTATTCAATGCATATAAAACTCAACAAAATAGGAACGAGATTTGTTTACCTGTGAGCAATCGGCGGTGATTGGCAGTGCAGGGCAAACACTGCATTACAAACATCCCTGAAAATTGAAAGAACTTGTTTCTCCTCAAAGTATCCAGCTCCTCTGCTATCCAGCACGCCCACCAATGACTTCTCGCAAAATTCCATCACAAGATAAGCTTCCTTCGTCCGGCCCATGTCAAAGATTGTCGAGGCATGAAGTGTGACGACATTAGGATGGCCTTCAATACAATTCATCACCGAAATCTCCTTTTTCACCAAATCAAGTGACTCTTCATCCATGCAAATAATGTGCTTCAGAGCAAACTGTTTGGTAAAAGAAATTGCATCCGGGCAAGATAAACAGAGGAAAATCCACCTTCTGCAATAGCATTCCTAACATTTATCTTGAGATTGCCAACATCAATTGTCCGGCCTTCAAGGCCTACATGTTCCTTAGGCATGAATTGCTTGAACCTCCACATACTGCAATAAATATCCAAAACCCAAATCCACTCTAGATCTACTACACAGTCGATCTGGGTTCTTTCAGAGGCCCAGAGCAAAACAATGCTCAAAAAATCAAATATAATCTCAGATTCGATTCAAGTGCTCCAGTGGATTCAATCACTTCCCAGGCGCGGATCAAAATCTAGAAAGCACTAATCGACTAGAAATTCAGAAGTAGAAAAATGGAAGCTTTTGAGGAACCAATCCCAAATATGCAACCCTGTCAACAATTTGCCACCTGCTAACTAATGTTACAAACAACACAGACAAATCCACATAAAAAGAAAAAATTAGAAATGACAAACATATCCACAGCCACAACAAAGGAAACCATGTCTCAAGTACATGAAAAAAAAACCCAACCTCATTCATCATCAAAAAATCAACCACAGATCCATACACAAATCAAACAACACAGAATCAAAGAGCAAAAAAAGTTAAAATAAACCTAATATATATATAATCCAGATGCAGATCAGATACCATTCGAGCTACCCAAACAAATGCAATCACTTCTCAACCACAGATCAACAAGCTATAAATCACCCACTAATCAGCAAAAGTGAAGCTTTTTTGAGGCCCCAATTCCACACACGCAACCTCGTCAACAATCTATTCACAGAATCAACCAATTCCACACCACTTCCTCGTTCCCACTCCTCCAAACAACAAATGAAAATCGAAAACACAACCTAAAAACTACAACAGATCCACAAACACACAAAAATGCATCCACACCTCAAAATACATCAAACAGAAGAGAAAAACTGAGCTTTCATCGACCATCAACAAATCAACACAAGCTTCAACAACAAATCCAAGAACGGAGGATCGAAGGACGACAAACCAGATCGAATCCAAGAGGGGAGGATCGCGATAAAGTGGGGAGGGAACGAATGTGTTCTTGTGAACGAACTAATAATTCTATTAAGGATAGCTACGTGCTTAGGAAGTATGATTAAAGTGCTAATGATAATTTATTAGTTTTTTTGCTTTTCTCACATGTCCTCACTTAGCTCTTCGCTCTCGATTTAACTTAATTATTAATCGGGTTACCGTCTAATAATATTTAACTTTGCTTGAACTCAATTTACTTAATCCCACTCATAAATTGATTTGCTTTAGATATTTTGGCTCATAAAATTTAATCCCAAGTTAATATTCATCTCGATGTTATAAGCCGATAATTTGGGGGGTTTTATGTATATTCTTTTATGCTAAATGACAATGTATAAATGGTTTACACCACAAAATTTAGAAGACAATGAATTTTGAATTCGAATACATAAATTAGGGAGCTATGCTTAAAACTTTAGTAATGTTAGAGGGAGAAAATAACTTAAAATATTATAATTAATATTGAGCTTTTATTTAAGATTTGATGTCATTGTCAGGAAAGTAAATGATGATGAAATATTCTTTACTTATAAGTAAAGGTTGTGGGTTGAAGACTCAAATATGAAATTAAGTCGTCGACCATCAAAAATTGTTTTATTATTTTATTTATCCTCGTGAAAATAATTAATCATTTTAAATATTAATATTTGGTTTTTTTATTTTACGCAATTAGATTTTGAGCTTGAATATTTCTCGATAAATAAATAAATATTTTGAGCCAAATGAGTTGAGCTTAACCCAGTGATGCACGAATCGGCCGATTTAAATCGGATCGGCGTCGCGCCGATCCGATTTCGGGGCCGACTCGGTCGGCCCCGAATCGGGCCTTGAATCGGCGAGTTTCGGCCGATTCCGACCGATTTAACTCGGAATCGGAATCGGCCGATTTAAATCGGAATCGGTTTTATTGCAAAATTACCAAAATACCCTAGGTATAATTTTTATTAAATTATTTAAGCATGGGCAAAATGGTAATTTGGATTTAAAAACCTAAATCAAACCCTCTCCCCCGATTCCGCCGCCGCGTTCGCTCCGCCGCCCTCCGCCGCGCTTCCGCCGTCCGACCTCAGCTCCGTCCGACCACGCCACCGCCGCCCGATTCCGACCTCAGCTCCGCCCTCCGCCGCGATTCCGCCGCAGACGCTGCGACCGCCGCCCGAACTCGGCTTCCGCCGTCCGACGCTTCCGCCGCGCTTCCGCCCGATTCCGCCGCTCGCCCGATTCCGCCGCGATTCCGCCGCGATTCGGCCGTCCGACGCTCCGCCCGACCTTCCGACCACCCCACCGCCGTCCGACGCTGCGCCCGTTCCGAACTCACCTTCCGCCGTCCGACGCTTCCGCCGCGATTCCGCCGGCCGACGGTTCGTCCGACCGGGCTGCCGACATCCTCCGACATCGCCGCCGCGAGGCTCGCCGCCGACCGGGCCGCCGGCGGCGGCAGGGGGTAGAGAGGGGAGGGTGGCATTCTCGTAATTAAAAGTTGACTCGAGTCTAACCCGAGTCAAAAATAATAATTAATTCTAAATAATTTAAAAAAATCTTAAAAAATATTTAAAAAATATCATAAACTATAATACACAGAATAATATCAAAATAACATCAATACCCAATTTTAATATATTTATATTGTAAATTGTCAAATTATTATATATGACCGATTAAATTAATTTGGACCGATTCAACTGAACCGATTCTTGGCCGATTCAGACCGATTCCGATTCCGATTCCGATTCCGATTCATGCAACCATGGCTTAACCCTTTCACTCCATAGAAACACCCCTATTTCAATTAATGAATATATATTTTGAGCCGAACTAAATTGAATTTAACCCTGTTTAGTAGTCTCCGTGGCGGGCCCTACTAAGAAGAGTATTAAAGTAGTGGATTGTGGCCGCCGGCGAACTTTATGATGGGTTGGGCCGGTATGGCCGTGGGGAGGGCTCTTTTTGTCTACTTGCCAGTTCGATGGGGACCCGTTCGTTGGATAGGCCCATGGGCCTAGGCCCACCTTATCAAGTTGAGGGGTTGGGCATTGACATGTCTTGGTGGGTTTGGTTGGATGGAGCCCACTTTTTTGATATTAGGTAAAAAAATAAGATTATTTTACACTTACTTATTATTATTGGTGTGGGCCAGGAAAATGTAGGGGTGTAGAGTAGCGTGGTATTTGAGTTGGGACTCATATATATGATTGAGACACAATGGTCCACAATTTTTGGCTTTTCTTTGTGTCATTGCCACAAAGGGGTGGCTTTGGATAAAGGTGTTATTTTCCTGTATTGCTTTAATTTTTTGTTTTTACTTGAAAACAAGTGTATGTATTCTAAAATTAAAACTATATTTATTTTGAAAGATTCTTCTTCTTGAATAGTTTGCATAATTTTAAAAATCTTTTTCCACTTCCCGTTAAATTTCGGAGTCAATTTTATAACTTTGAGTCGAACTCCAAAGATACTGTGAGATATCTTAACTTAAAATCATATCTAATAGATACAAAGTTAATATTATATTTATAAGTGATAATAAATTATATATATTTAACTTAATTAATTATTTTTAAAGAAGTGGCTTAGTTCATTATATTGTACTTTAGGCAGGTCTTTACAGATAGCCTATACTACTCAAGTAATAAAATTTGTTAAAATAGTTATTTATGAATTTTAAGTATTGATAAGAATAATGTAATTACTTTATTAGAACTTTTTATTTATTGGAGTGAAAAAATATAAATAATTATGAGTCAAGTTGGAGTCAATTTGGAGTCGACTCTACTCTATATATGATATTGTCAAATTAAGTCTAAATTCTAAATTTCTAAACTATGAGCTAATAGGGACTGATTTTTGTATTATGCGGCACTTAATATACTAATCAAAAGGTTATTATTTTATTTATAAAGTCCCTGGATAGTGGGTCAACAGTCAACTGATTCAGTGAAGTTGTTAATGACATTCCCACTTATTTTCAAAAATAAATAAATAAATAAATAAAAAGAACCCCCAGCAACCTTTATAATTATACGTGAGCAAAAAAAAGATCAACCATTTGAAGCTAAGAATGTATTTAAGTACATATGACGATACTCCTTTTCTATAGCCCTAACAAGTTAGCGTTTTATTCCTTTAATTTTTTTTTCATATTGTAATTACACTTTCACTCTTCAACAATGGAAAAAAAATTGTTGTAAAAATAACTTAAGTATTGTTCAAACATAAAATCTAAGAACATTAAGAGCGTAAACCTATAAAAGCTGTCTATTTACATCTCCAAAATAGGCGATTATCTTATACTAAACTTCATAAATCAATTGATATAGTCAGATTCAACCTGAATATAATGTCAATCATTTAATTCTAGAAAAAATAACATAAATAGCAAATTTTTAATATTTTTTATTATAAGTAACTAAAAATTTAAATTTATATCAGATATTAAATTTTTATTTCACATATAACCAATTATATTTTAAGAATTTTTGACTCATAATATTTATTTTTATTAACATAAACACTTAATAAAATTTCCTTTCTAAAAAAATATTATTCATAATAAAAATATGTTAAATAAAACAAAAGTTTTAATTTCTAATAAAACATGTCAATTTAAAACACCTAAAAAATATTTTTTTATTTTACTTTTTATTTTTGATGATCTAAAATTTAATTTATTTTTTATCATCCAAAATTCAATAAAAACTATTTTACATTTTATTTCATCAATAGTATATTTTAGAGTCTATTTATCATTTATTAGTTATTTTTTATTTATATAAAAAATTATAACTTTTATCTATTGTCTACTTTGATATTAATAAAAATAAATTTTATAGATATTTTTATTATTAAATAAAAGGGTAAAGTTTATATAAGCAAAGGGTAGGAAAAGCTTCCCGACTTAAGATCTAATATGCGCCGTCCTTATGATCGGACGACTCAGATTTGATGAAGAAAATTTTATAGCTTGAACCTGGTTATAACTCGAACTCGACTCAATAATATAATATAATAATATACATAATATCACTTGTATACTCAAAGTATATTTAAAAATATAACATGAGATATAATTTTGCATTAACGTACACTTTTTGGATTCTTCTCTGACTGCTAATTTCTAATTGTCTCTTTCCATCACAGTTTCCCAAAGGTTCTTCCATGTGTTATTAGCTTAATTAGTTAATAGTCATCTGTAAAAGAATATCACATAATTATATGAAAAAGAAAAAAATACTAATAGAGGATAGCACACTTATATTAAAATTTCTTCCATGTTTAATGAAAACATGATATGAAAAATACTTATATAAAAAAGGAAAGCACTAAACCAAAACCCAAAAAATAAATGCCCAACAAATATACATAAAATAGAAATCAAACATATAAAATTATGTTATTTTTAAAACAATATCAAGAAATTTAAATTGGCTTAGTTTAATTTAATTGAATAGCACTTTATTAGATTTTATGTAGCATTTTTGGGATTTATTTTATTATTATTAACACGTATCGGGAGCGTAGTCGACTTTTATTTACAAAACTACCCTTGCATTCATTTTCCCCCTACCGAAGCGTCGTTTCATCTTCTCTTGGGTGGCTGGGCAACAGACCTCTACTTATATATGTGCCACGCCTCCCCCGTTTGGCAACCTTCATCTCTGACCACCGTCCCCCCATCCTCCCCTGCCTGAATAGTGGCCTGACTTCCCCGGCATTCATGAAGTGCAACTCTTCCTCTCCCGGCCCCCTTCGTCTTTTGGTCGGCCACCGCCGTTATGGCCGACCAAAGCCTTCATCTCCGACCACCTTCCCCGATCCATTGCTCGTCCTCCACTCAGACCGTGGCCTGAGTTCACTGGCATCCTCAAAGTACAATCTTCCTCCTGGCCGCCTTCTTCTTCTGGCCGCAGCCACCACTGCTGTGGCCGACTGGAGCCTTCATCTCTGACCACCTTCCTTGATCCATCACCATCCTCCGCCCGGACCGCGGCCTGAGTTCTCTGACATTCCCAAAGTGCAATCTTCCTTCTGGCCACCTTCTTCTCCTGGCCGCCATTGTGGCCAACCATAGCCATCATCTCCAACCACCTTCCCTTATCCATTGCCGTCCTCCTCCACCCAGACCGCAACCTGAGTTGTCCAGCATTCCCAAAGTGCTATCTTCCTCCCGGCCGCCTTCTTCTTCTAGCCGCCACCGCCACCATCTCTGTGGCCGACCGGAGCCATCATCTCTGACCACCTTCCCTCAATCCATTACTAGCCTCCTCCGCCTAGACTACAGCCTAAGTTCTCTGGCATTCCTGAAGTGCAATTTTTCTCCCAGTCCCGACCACCTTCTTCATCCGCCACCGCCACTGTGATGATCCCATGCGGGTTTTTATTTTAGTGTACATTAAAAAAACATCACTTAGCCATTTAAAATAATTAAATTCATCATTTACCCTTAAATTTTAGCTTCATTTCCTTATAAAAAATATTACTTATTTTTTTCCAAAATTAGCGCTGTTAGGCAAATTAATACCGTTAAGTGATAACATATGAAACTTGCAACCGCTTAATTTATGATATAGAAGTGTTGCATCAAAATAAAATTAATTGTCATTAATTTCATTAAAATTAATTAATATATACAATAAATGGATGTATTAAAATAAATTATATGATAATTAAAAATATATTATTATTTTATTTAATTTTCTATCATGGTCTTTTAATTACCTGTAAGATGAAATATTATTTATTATTTTTTACATATGGGTTAAAAATTAGAATTAGGTAATAAATAAAATAAAATAAATATTAATGGGTCTTTTTATCATTTTTTTCGTTAAAGGGCTGTGAGTTGACCGATGCATCTATTGTTGGGTGTTAATTTAATATTTTTCTATTATTTTTGATAAAGTATTTTTTTATAAAGATATTTTTCTATTATTAATATTAGGAAGTTGGTTCTATGAGGCACTTGAACATATTAGCTAGCAAATGCATTGACAATTAAATATGAAATACATGGTGGTCATGATACCTCGTATGACCTATAAAAAATAAGTAAATATTTTTATTATATATATTACTAATGGCTATGCCCACAGAAAATATGTCACAAGTGCCCCAAGTAGATCAAAAGAACAAAGAATCAACTCTAGAAGAAGAAAATCAACATAAAAATAGAGAAAAGAGAAAAAAAACATCGAAAGCGTGGAAGGAATTTTTGAGTGTAAATATTGACAAAAAGGAGTATAATCAATGTAAGCATTGTCAGAAGAAGTACTTGAAGTCTACGAGTGGTTGTACTATACAATTGAATTGGCATTTGATAACATGCCCAAAGAAGAAGAAAACAAAAGGTCAACAAGAACTTGCGATTGTTCCAGACTTGCCTAATCAAGATAAGGATTTAGAATTTGCAAGTGTGACTACTTATAAGAATGATAAGGAAAGGGTGAGAAAGATTTTATCCATCTTGATCATAGTGGATGAAAGAACTTTCAGATCAGTAAAGAGCAAGTTATTCAATATGTTATGTAAGGCTCTTAAGCCAAGACATCAGAAGATCTCTCAATACACAATAAGGAATGATTGCATCAAATTGGATCACGAAGAAAAAAAGTTTTGAAGAATATGTTGAAGGAAATAGAGAGTGTTTGTTTTACATGTGATACTTAGACATCTGGGCAAACCAAGTCATATTTGAGTTTCACAGTGGATTATGTGGATGCAGATTGGAAGCTACATAAGAAGATTCTTAAATTTTGTCATTTCTCTCCTCCTCATACTAGTTATGCAATGGGAATTTGGTAAGTGAGTTGATGATGGATTGAGGGCTTGAAGATAAATTTTTCACCTTAATATTGGACAATGCATCTTCCAATGATAACATGGTAACACTTCTTAAAGATAGTTTTCCTTCTAATGCGAAGTTTACCATTAGATACAATGTTTTCCATATTAGGTGTTCGGCTCATATTCTTAATTTAATTGTTCAAGTTGGATTGGTGCACATGAAAGGAGTTATCAAAAATGCTCGTAAGTCAATTAAATATATCATGGGATCTACATCTAGAATGAAAGATTTTGATACTTCTTTAGCACATGTTGGCATATCAAGTAAAAGATGGTTGAATTTGGATGTGCAAACTCGTTGAAATTCTACTTACTTAATGTTAAGATCAGCAAAAGAGGTAAAATTTGCTTTTAATCATCTAAAAGGTATAGATGAAAATTTTAAATGTTGCCCATTTGATATGGATTGGAATAAGTATGATGAGATTGAAGACTTACTTGAAGTATTTTATCAATCAACTAATATTTTCTCCATGAGTAAGTATCCAACAACAAATCTATTCTTTGCCATACTTCAAAAAGTGAAAGAGAAGTTAGATTACCTTCATGTTCATGGGCAAAGACATATTTATCAAATGGTTGATAGCATGAAAGATAAATATGACAAGTATTGGGCAGAAAATAGTTTAGTCCTAGCCATTGCATGTGTCCTAGATCCAAGATATAAATTGGGAAGGGTTGAATTTTTTTCGTAAAATTTATCATTTCTGAGTCAATTTTTCAAGCTGAAATGAAAAGGGTTGAGGATGCTTTAAAAGGGGTATACAAATTCTATGAGAACAAATTGAGAAATAGTTTGCATCATGATTACTTTCCTGAAAATGAAAGTGGTGATAAAATGCTCACTGATGAGGAAGAATTTGAAAGATTCATGGATTCTCGTGAGCAGCTCCATGTAAATAAATCGGACTTAGATGCATATCTTGAAGAACAAAGAATTAAAGTTAATCATGGAGCGCATTTTGATATTTTGGATTATTGGAAAACTGTTTCATTGAAATATAAAACCTTAGGGGTCATGGCAAAGGATATTTTAGCAATTTCACTTTTTGCAGTAGCGTCAGAATCTGCTTTTAGTATAGGTGGGAGAGTTATTAGTGATTATCATATCAGCTTGCAACCGAACACAATTGAAGCTTTAATTTGTGCTCAACATTGACTACGCCCATGATATTGTGAAGAAAGCAAATATGAGGATGACGAGGACTTAGGTAATGATTTACATTATACATGTTACTCTAAGTGCTTGCTATTTAATAGTGAATGTTGTCTTTTCTTATTTGTCTTGTCATGATTGTGTTTTTAGATTTTTTCTATATTTTGATATTATAATACTATTTATGTAATAAGTTGAAGTACGACTATATGTTAATTTTATATTTAATTTTTCAAATCCAAAAGTGAAATAGAGTTCTTTAATATCTATTTCAATTAGTTTGTTTTGCATCATATATTCAAACACGGGGTATGTTTAAAATTTTAATATCTACTTCTATTAGTTGTTAACTTGTTATGACTTTGGTAGTTATTAGAATACACCCATGAACTATATTCTTTGGAGATGATAATAGAATACATTTATTCCTTTTAC
This sequence comes from Piper betle, assembly GCA_033002965.1. Classification (NCBI taxonomy): domain Eukaryota; kingdom Viridiplantae; phylum Streptophyta; class Magnoliopsida; order Piperales; family Piperaceae; genus Piper; species Piper betle. Next base: position 112,652 of record JAURVB010013266.1, on the reverse strand, counting down.
AAAATTTATTTATTTTTATTTAATTTAACATCTCACAATGAATGATATCTGTTAATTTTTTTCCAGTGATGAAGGCTAGATAAAAGTTGTCTAAATATAGATGAAGGTTATAAAATATAGACTTTTGATAGTTTTTTTCAATTTTGGGTTTACAATTCTAAACATTTTATTTTTTTGGAAACGTTTACTATTGATTGGTGTCTTAGGTATTTTGCAAAAAATATTGAAACATGGTTGTAACTTGAAACGACCTTTTATTATTGAGATAATTTATATAAATATGTTGATAGACGATTTTTGTTAATTTTAATCTCTGTAGCTGGATATTTTCTCCTAAACGAGTTACTTTCGACCTTATGATTGAGTTGGTTTCGAGCCCCTAAATGAATTGGTTTTTAGCTCTCAAACGAGCTGGTTTCGAGCTCCCAAACAAGTTATTTTCAAGCTCCCAACCGAGTTGTTTTCGAGCTCCTCAAAATTAAACAGTTTAAGTCTATTCGAGCTTGAATCGAGCTCGAATAACATAAAAAATATTCGAGTAGATCTTGAGCATATATATTTAAAACTCGCTCAATCTCTAGTCGAGCTTGAACGAACTTTCGAACTATCCGAGTCGAGTTCGAACACAAGTTAAGCTCGACTCACTCGCTCGTTTAGCAACCCTAAAAACGGCAGCGGCCACCTCCTCCCAGTGGGTAGTGGCCTGCCATGGCGGGACTCGATGATTTGGGTCATCTTTTTAATCAAACAGCCCAGATCAAATTTTAGTTTCTTTAAAAAAACCAATAAATCTAGGTCGTCCTTATAATCGGACAGCTTTAGAAAAAGTTTAGGGTAAGAAACTCTTCCAGCCCTGGCACAGGAAATTGATACTCAAATAAAAAATCATCGAATTTAGTCATGATTGGTATAAAAATTTTAAAAATGGTCACATTTCATATAATTTTATAAATTTGGCTATTTTTTAAAAATTTTTTAAAATCTAGTTATTTATGATATTTTCCCTTTATTCTATATTTTTTTGTTGACCAGGCAATCATCAAGCATGTGATATTATAATTTGGATTTGCAAGAAAGAGAAGGAGGAGCAGGGGAAGATTAAAGATAAAGAAAAAAACCCACAAATCAAGGGGGGAAGAAGAAAATAAAAACCCACAAAACATAACAACAATAAAAAAAAAAGAGTTGAGAAAGCAAGTGTGTAACAATGGAGGGAGACCAAAGGAATCAACACCTCCACTACCAGAGCTTCTTCTCATCCCCCAGAAAAAGCTATGGGGATGCTAAGAATAAAGACAATCTCGCTAAGAAGAAAGCGAAACATCACCATATATGGACTTCCATATCTCGCCCTTCAAGACCGCAAAAACATAAAACAACAACCGAAGGCTTCCTTGACCACGTCCCTTCTCTTGCTCCTACCTCTGTCAAATTCAAATTCAAGAATACCCAACAAGCAATTTTGTGCAATTTTGCTGCTGCTGCTATGATTGGACTTGGCAAACGCTTGCATCACTCACTCTTGTCTTACTAGCTCTGTTTCATGAGCATCACAGATTCACACCATTTCTGTGGCATGAATGATGATTGCTGGTTGTTATGATCTCTTGTAAGGATGACAAACCTCTTTACTACTCATTCATATGATTGAATGTGACGTCCATTGCTTATCACTGACAGCCTGTCTTTTTGTTTGATTAAAGGAGAAAGCATATAAGGATTGCCACAAAATAAAGGTGGTTATAGGTTTACCTGTCCAAGGTTAAAGAAGAGAAAATGTTGGGTATTTCCAAAGAAGGAAGAATGATTTTAATCATACTGTAGAATTTTAACAACCATTTTCATTGTGATATATCATCATTATCATTGTCATCTTCATCATCTCTATAAGAGTTATAGAATAAATCAGTTAGAATCTATAACTTGCCTCTATTTGTCAAGGTAGGAAGGGACACTAGCTAGGCCAGTTTAGTCTTCACCGCAAATTTTTACATTCTCAAATGTGAAACAATAACAAAACTAATGCGTATCAAAAGACAAGTTTTAAATCAAACCTAGATCGATTCTTTATCTGACGGTGTTAAAATAAATAGTAAACGATTTATAACTCGAGCTTTTAAGATAAGCAGTTAAACTATCTAAATTTACATCGTTCAGAGTCACGCCATAAATCCAGATACAAAACAAAAAAGATAAGAGGAAACAAGTTGTAACATATTTGAGTTTTGCAGTAATATTTATTTTCAACACACCCAAGAAGAATCGAGGGAAAAACAGAGAAAACAACAATAAAATTCCACTCTCTATATTAGCAATAGATCATCTCCAACCAGAAACAAGAACATGGCATTCACCAAGAAGCTATATTGGATCATCTACAATCCTCTAGCCAGCATTTCCTGATACAACCTGTAGGACTCTTGCTTCTCTAGCCTAAACATCTCATGGCAATGTGCAATGAACGCCTCGGCCAAACGATTTATCTCATCACCATCCGCATCACACACCTGCTTCACCTCTGATTTCTCCTCCAACCACTTCGGACAGCCCGACGGCAGCGCCGGCCCTCGGCGTCGTCCTCCACCGGCACCACCGATTTCCACGAAGAGTAGTCATTGTACATGCCCAAGTCGCTTGGGAATAAGTCTGGCATGGGCATGACATGGGAGGAGTTGTACATCTTCTTCTTTTGATTTTGTGCATGTGGTAGAAGAGCTTCTTCTTCTTGTCAACAAGGACTCTGATCAGATACTTTGTTTTGTAGAGGAGGCTCAAGACATGGGTGAGATGAGCCCAGATTGGGGATTTGATTAGTGCTTTGGCTTTCATGGGGTTTGAGAGAGGGCCTAGGCTCTTCATGGCCACCTGACCATGTAAGCTTGTGAGAAGATGCAAGCGTTCTTCCCCATGGTGTCGTATATAAAGGATATATCACCTGCTACACCACCTTTTTGAATGCCAATGCATCCCTTTTCACATGGTGATTGATGTCTTCAACAGTAAAAAAAGTTTGATGATTATTGATTTTGTGTATGCAATATTTTGATGTTTTTTTACTTCTTCAAATGTTAGTTTGCAGGTGTCTCTCCATTTTTAGTATGGTTTCTTTGGGGAGAGAACCGTGATGAATGATAAGGTAGCTTTATGGTTAATGCGCACATATCCAACATTTCAATATTGAGCTTTGTAAGAAGAATTAAAATGTGGGTATTGATCATAAAACTGAAATAATCATTTGAAGTGTATTCTGCAATTGAAAGTGTCTTTGCTCCATATAAACTTGATTAAAAAAGCTTTCAGATGATGAAAGAAACAGCAAGGGGACAAATTTCTTATATGAATTCAAACCAGACCTTATCCTGATGCAAATATGAACAGTGTATAAACTGTATAGTTGATCCAAAAACAAAAGCAGTTAAGGAAGTTTCTCAATCAAACCAAATGGAAGGCAAAAATGCACCATGAAGACTTGGTATTACAATGATGATCCATGCAGCAGCACTTGGAGTTGTAGTACATTAGAGCATCCAGAGCAGAATAAAGAGATGGAGCAGAAAAATAGGAAAGCAGAAACAGCTTTAATCCCATCTAAAGATGCATCAAATGGCATGAAAGATTGGAACCTAGCTCACTTTTTTTATCAAGAATGTCTTTAAAGATATTGATAAAACAATTAGGCAAAAAGACATAACAAGTAGCACTTTCCATGCCCATTACTACATGAAAACTGCTTTCAGATTGTTCTTGTACATAATCTTTTACACCCATGTATATATTGGGATAAAGAACATAAAGATGAGGTGATGAATCATTCTTGGAGTCAATTATCACCAGGAGATAATATATATATAGAATTTTTCTATGGTGCGCTGACCCTTTTTGGCAGCGCATTATGCGGCGCCAAATCTGGGCCGCTGGATTGAAATCCAGCGGCCCAGATTTGATAGGCCAACCCAGCACCCGCCGGCCAGTCCGCCCGCTTGACCACCCACGCCCGCCTGTTTGCCCATCCGCCTGCTCGACCGCCCTCCGCCGCTGCCCGCTCCCCGCAGCGGTGCCCCATCCCTCCGCCCCATCCCCCGTCACTGCCTGCCGCCACGCCCCCCACCCCCGTTCCCCCCTTGCCCCGGCCGCGCCCTTCCAACCCCCCCCCCTCCATCCCCAACTGCCGCCCGTACCAGCCGCGGGCTGGCGGGGCGGCGGCAGGGGGGGATGGGGGTTGGAAGGGCGCGGTCGGCGGCAAGGGAACGGTGGCGGCAGTGGCGGAGGAGGGCACCGGCAGTGGCGGGATGGGGCACTGCGGTGGGGAGCGGGCAGTGATGAAGCGGGCGGACGAGCGAACAGGCGGGCGAGGGTGGTGGGCAGCGGCAGGCGGAGGCGACGGCGGGGGTTGCTGGCGCGGCAGCGGGGGTTGGAAGGGGTGGCTGGGGGCGAGGGGGAACGGGGGGGCAGGCAGGGGCCGGGGGGAGGGCGCCGGCGGGGCTGGGGGTGGCGGGGGTCGTCGCGGCGGGCGAGGGGGCAACGGCAGGGGCGCTGCCGGTGGGGAGCGGGCGGTCCGGCGGCCGTCGCGAACAAGCGGACGGTCCGGCGAGCCCCTGTGGTCAAACGGGCGGGCAAGTTTAGGGCGGGTCTGACGGGTCTAAAAATCAAATTTAGGATAGCGAAATCTGGGCCGATAGATTTCAATCTAACGGCCCAGATTTGACAGCGCGTGGTGTGCTGCCAAAAGAGGGCAGTGCACCATAGCGCTGCTATATATATATATATATATATAAATCAGCAAGGCCTTTTTAGTTGGGCTCTTCTCTAAATTTTTTAATGGGTTTTCATCGTTAGGAGAATATTTTTCAGTGACAAGGCTAGATATATTTAATTTAATCATGATTAAAAATCAGCTTCTTCCATTAAAAAGCTGGATTTTTTTATCTTATTGCATTTTAGCTTTTCTTACACCATTATTGATTCTGGAAACACAATAGTTTTATGGGATTAATAATGCTTACTTAAATTACAATTATTATTAATAATAATTACAAAAAAATTGGAGTATAATTCTTTCCGGATTTAAAATCCTTAAAAATTAATAAATTTTACCTATATATCTATGATCATATTACTCGAAGTAAATTTTATTAATTAATAATACATACTTAAGTTAGGATTTCTTTATGACCAAGGATATATATATACATACATATATATATATATATATATATATATATATATTATATATTAAATAGGATAAAATGGTGACTAACCCCTACAAACATAAATAGACATAAATCCCATCTAACAAGACTAGTGATGGAGCTATTGCTGGATTCTAATTGCAAGTAATTTAGTACCCTCCAACTCTTGATTATGTATGTCCAAAAGCATTGCTGGCCTGACAGAAATGAGTTTCATTTCTTTTCCTACTTATTTACAATGCCAATAACGTGCTCTTAAATATTAACTATTCAAAGACTTCCAAAATACACGGACTATGTTTTAAATTTATTTTTATTAAAAATAAAGAATGTCCTCACACACATACATATATATAGATTGAAGAAGTATTCACCATATACCTATTAAAATTAATGAAAAAATTAGTAACGTGATAGATATTTATTATTTGCATGGAATTATACTTAATTAATTAAGAGTTGACTAACTAGAAAATAAAATTTTAATTAATTACTTATAAGGCTAGGGTTGCTAATTGAGTGAGCCAGCTCGTGAGCATTTACCGTTCGGCTCGGCTTGACTCGACTCGAAACTCGACATTTAAATGCTTAGAGCTCAAACTCGAATCTTACGAGCTGAGCTTGAGTAAAGTCATGTTCGATTCTGACTCAACTTGTTTATAACTCGAACTCGACTCTGTAGCTTGACTCAATAAAATAATATAATCATATAGTTTTTATATTATATTATATTATATTATATATATATATATAGGATAAAACGATGGTTGTGATGCAGCACAGCCACCTTGGCTGTCCATCAATTGTGTCCCAGCCGTTGGATTTAATCCAACGGCTGGCAAATCTTCCCCCCCCTCCCCTCTCCTTCCTCTGCTTTCACCCTTTGGTCCGCCGCGCCCCTCGCCCCGCCCACGCCCTCGCTCCGCCCCTCGCCCACGCCCCTCCGCCTGTGCCCCCGCCCCACCCCACGGCCCTTGCTCGCCCCGCGCCCCTCCCCCGCGCCCCCGCCCCGCCCCCACCCTTCCCCCCTCCCCTGCTTTCACCCCCCGCCCCCCCGCCCGCCCCTCGCTCCGCCCCGCACCCCACGCCCCTCCCCACGCCCCTTGCTCTGCTCCGCGCCCCTCCCCGCGCCCCGCCCCCACCCTTCCCCCCTCCCCTGCTTTCACCCCCCAGCCGCGCCCCGCCCTGCCCCGCGGCCCTCGCTCCGCCCCGCGCCCCACGTCCCGTTTCCCTCCCCCTCTCCGCCCGTTTCGCCCCAACCCCACGCCGGCGTCACCAACAGCACCGCCGACGGTGGCGCGAAAAAACAGGGGCGAGGGGAGGAGGGCGGGGTAGAAGGGGCGATGGCATTTTCGTAATAAAAATTTGACTCGCTCCCGAGTCAATATTACGAAATAAATATTAAAAATAATTTTAAAAAATAAAATACTATAAAATAAAAACTTGACTCACTCTGGCTCGAGTCAATACTACAAAATTGATTTTTAAATTTTTTTAAAAAATATAATACCATAAAATAAAAACTTGACTCGGACCCGCGCGGGATCGAGTCAAGTTTTAATTACAAAATAAATTTTAAAAAAATAAAATAATTCGGTAATAAAAACTTAGACTCGCTCATTTCTTGAGTCAAGTTTTTAATACTATGAAATAAATTTAAAAAAATATAAGATAATTTTGAAATAAAAGTTGACTCGATCCCGCGTAGGATCGAGTCAAGTTTTAATTACAAAATAAATTTAAAAAATAATAATAATTCCTTAATAAAAACTTGACTCACTCCCAACAAGAGTCAAGTTTTTATTAGGAAATTATTTTTATATTTTTTAAAATTTATTTCGTAATATTAACTCTAGTCGGAAGCAAGTCAATTTTTTATTACGAAATTATTTTATATATTTTTTAAATTTTATTTTATAATATTGACTCGAGTCTGGATGAGTCAAGTTTTTATTATGAAATAAAATTTTAAAAAATAAACTAATTCTGTCAATTTAAAAAATAAATTTATTTCGTAATATTGACTCGAGTCGGTAGCGAGTCAAGTTTTTATTACGAAATTATGTTATATATTTTTTAAATTTTATTTCTTAATATTGATTCAAATTAGGAACGAGTTAAGTTTTTATGATATATAAATATTTAATAAACTGTATTCAATATTTATGAAATAAATTTTAAATACTATATATTAAATAATTATATATCATAAAAACTTAACTCGTTCCCAATTTGAATCAATATTAAGAAATAAAATTTAAAAAATATATAACATAATTTCATAATAAAAACTTGACTCGCTACCGACTCGAGTCAATATTACGAAATAAATTTATTTTTTAAATTGATAGAATTAGTTTAATTTTTAAAATTTTATTTCATAATAAAAACTTGACTCATCCAGACTCGAGTCAATATTATAAAATAAAATTTAAAAAATATATAAAATAATTTCGTAATAAAAAATTAACTTGCTTCCAACTAGAGTTAATATTACGAAATAAATTTTAAAAAATATAAAAATAATTTCCTAATAAAAACTTGACTCTTGTTGGGAGTGAGTCAACTTTTTATTGAAGAATTATTTTTTTTAATTTATTTTGTAATTAAAACTTGACTCGATCCTACGCGGGATCGAGTCAACTTTTTATTAAAAAATTATCTTATATTTTTTTAAATTTATTTCATAGTATTAAAAACTTGACTCAAGAAATGAGCGAGTCTAAGTTTTTATTACCTGAATTATTTTATTTTTTAAAAATTTATTTTGTAATTAAAACTTGACTCGATCCCGCGCGGGTCCGAGTCAAGTTTTTATTTTATGGTATTGTATTTTTAAAAAAAATTTAAAAATCAATTTTGTAGTATTGGCTCGAGCCAGAGTGAGTCAAGTTTTTATTTTATAGTATTTTATTTTTTAAAATTATTTTTAATATTTATTTCGTAATATTGACTCGGGAGCGAATCAAATTTTTATTACGAAAATGCCATCGTCCCTTCCACCCCGCCCTCCTCCCCCGCCCCTGTTTTTCGCGCCACCGTCGGTGGTGCTGTTGGTGACGCCGGCGTGGGGTTGGGGCGAAACGGGCGGAGAGGGGGAGGGAAACGGGACGTGGGGCGCAGGGCGGAGCGAGGGCCACGGGGCAGGGCGGGGCGCTGCTGGGGGGTGAAAGCAGGGGAGGGGGGAAGGGTGGGGGCAGGGGCGCGGGGCGGAGTGAAGGCCGCGGGGCGGGGCGAGGGGCGTGGCGAGGGGGGTGAGGGCGGGGAGGGGGGAAGGGTGGGGGCAGGGTGGGGGGCGCGGGGGAGGGTGCGGGGGGAGGGGTGCGGGGCAGACCAAGGGGCGTGGGGCGGGGCGGGGGTGCTGGGGGAGGGGCGTGGGGCGCGGGGTGGAGCGAGGGGCGCAGCGTGGGGTGAAAGCAGGGGAGGGAGGGGGGAGGGGAGGGAGAGGGGGGGTGGGGGGGAGAAGATCCAGCCGTTGGATAAATCCAACGGCTGGAATTTGTTCCCCCCATCCCCCCCCCCCAAATATATATATATATATATATATATATATATATATATATATACACACACAAACACAATATAATAACAAAGAAGTGAAATAGTTGAGATGGTAAGTATTCAGGTTGTGGGTTCAATCCACATTGATAGCATTTTTTAAGTGAAGTACTTTTGACTTTTAATCGAGCCGGTTTTGAGCTCAGGAAAATTAAACAGTTTAAATGTATTCGAGCTCAAGTCAAGCTCAAATGCATAAAAGATATTCGAGTCAAACTTGAGGATGTATGTTCAAAACTCGTTCAATCTCGAATCGAGTTCGAACGAGTTTCAAACTATTTGAGCCGAGTTTGAACACAAGTTGAATTCAGCTCGCTCGCTAGATTAGCACCCCTATATAAGACCCCCCAAAACCACCTTCTTCATTGCGGAGCAGCTTTTAATAGAAGCATGGATATGGTATTGAATATGAGCTATTTAATTAGGATTTTAATGTAATTTTTCATTGTACATTGAATTTGATTAATGAATTACTACGGGTGTGTTGTCTTTGTCTAATCTCTCTTCTTCAACCTTTTTCATCTACATTTATCTCGCTCTCTGTCTTCTTATCTATTCTTTCTTATCAAAATCAAAAACCTACATTTGTAATACAAGTTTTGTTACTTCTCTATGGCGCTATTATCTCATTGCATATTTTTCATGATCTTTAGTCAACAAATACAATTCCACCAAAGCAGCATAGGCCAATATAGTATTAAATTTACGGTTCCCTACCTCTTTAAACTTACTTGAAAGTGAATCTATCTCTCTCGTTAGTAAAAAACTATTTTTGTTAAGCCTTATGGGCCCCCAAAAGGGACTTACAATAGGTGACACGGGGCTCTCTTAATCCAAAAGCTAGCTCGGGGAATAAAGCATTTTCATTAGCCTATATACAAGTCACCAACACCCTCCATGACCAATGTGGGATAAACCCAATAACTCTCCTTCACATATCGGCCAATCTCGAAATCATTATCATCTGACAATCTCCCCTTCATCATGGCAAACTCCTAGGATACCTAAGATGAATGAACCGACCACAATCGGCTCTCACATCGGGCTATCCCGAAATCCCTTTCATCATGTCAATCTCCACTTAAATCATCACGTGGCATAGACAAGCTTGGGCTGTGATACCTAATATGAAGATGAAGGAACCAACCACAATCATGGGCTCTATCTCCCCTTCAAACTCCCAGGATACCTAAGATGAAGTAACCAACAACAATCGGCTTGTACCTAAGATGAAAGAGCCAACCTCACACATCGAGCGATCCCGAAATCCCCTTCATCATGACAATCTCCCCTAAATCCCCTTCATCATGATAACCCCCTTAAATCATCAGGTGGTGTAGGCAAACCTGGGCTTTGATACCTAAGATGAAGAAACGACATAGGCAAACCTGGGTACCTAAGATGAAGATGAAGGAACCAACTACAATCGGCGTAGGCAAACCTGGGCTTTGATACCTAAGATGAAGAAGATGAAGGAACGACATAGGCAAACCTGGGTACCTAAGATGAAGATGAAGGAACCAACCACAATCGGCGTAGGCAAACCTGGGCTCTGATACTTAAAATAAAGGAACCGACCATAATTGGCGTTGGCAAACCCTTTAGAGACACCTAAGATAAAGGAACCAACCACAATCGGCGTCAACAAATGTAGGTTCTAACACCACTGTAAGGTACTTTAAGCTCCCAAAAGGGACTTGTAATAGGTGTCACAGGCATTTTTTAATCCAAAAGTAAAGGGACTTGTAATAGGTGTCACAAGCCTCTCTTAATATAAAAGCTAGCTCAGTGAATAAGGTTTTTCCATTAGCCTACATACAAGTCACCAACACCCTCTTCGACTGATGTAGGATAAACCCATCAACTTGTACTTTCAAACTTCATTTTGAGAGGTCCGTGTTATCTTTATAAGAGCATTTAAATAACACAATTCTATATTATATTAGAAAAGTAGGCTTTCAAAGTGCGTATAACACAATTCTAATAAAAATTAACCATTGAACTCTTAATCAACCCTGGAGATCCCAAGTCCAACAATAGATGCAATTATGAGAGTGTATGGGTATGAATAAGCCAAATTAATTAAGCAAAAGGAATCATGAAAAAAATTAAAATAAAAATTAATCATCACTCTCTAAAACAAATTAAATCAAGTAAGAATTTATCAAAACTCCGTAATTTTTTTTCAAAAGTAAAATTTAATAATCAGATTCATGACCAACTATACAAGGGATTTTAGCCGGTGCAACATATGAGTTGAAATGGAGGCCTCACTCACATCCTCAAGAAGCAGCACTCCTCGTTGGTAGTTGATGACATCTCTCAATCAATAGCAACGGAGGCCCATCATTTGAACAAAGCTTTGGCTTCAAAAGATGTCAATTTTGGATTTAAGCATTGAGAATCCCATTCCCATCAACTACAGCGTCATTGGTCCCAAAGGCCTAACTCCTCGTGAAATTGAAGTGGAAATCTTATTTGCTTGGACCTATTCGAGGTTGTCATCCCTATGAAATGTCCAAAATAACACAAGTTAAGCGCTATCAATAATCGATGGTTACCGTGTGGTACCATGCAATATTCTAGAAAGGTACAACATCGATTTAAGTGGAGGAACATAGAGAATATTTAGCATCAACTACACGGTCATTGGCCCCAAATGCCTAACTCCTTCTGAAATTAAAGTGGAAATCTTATTTTCTTGGACCTATATGAGGTTGACGATGCCCTAGGGGTACGTAGGGCCACGTGTCATCAATAGTCAGTATGCATGGCCTTACGAAGTGCACGAAATATAACGCAAAGTTAAGCCGATTATGATTTTCACGTGGTACCATGCAGTGTTCTAGAGAGATATAACATCTAGGGTTGCTAATTAAACGAGCCAGCTCGTGAGCATTTAGAGTTCGGCTCGGCATGACTTAACTCGAAACACGACATTTAAATGCTCAACTCAAACTTGAATCTTACGAGCCGAGCTTGAGCAAGGTTGTGTTCGACTCGACTCGACTCGGTTCTAACTCGAACTCGACTCGATAAAATAATATAATAATATAGTTTTTATATTATATATATATATATATGAAATATAATCACAAAGAAGCAAGATAGTTGAGATGGTAAGTATTCACCTTGATGACTTCAAGGTTGTGGGTTCAAACCAAATTGGCCTCATTATTTTTTAAGTGAGGTACTTTTAATTTTTAATCGAGTTGGTTTCGAGCTAAGGCGAACGAGCTCACAAAAATAAACAGTTTAAGTATATTCGAGCTTGAGTTGAACTCGAACACATAAAAGATATTCGAGTCAAACTCGAGCATGTATGTCCAAAACTCGTTCGATCTCGAGTCGAGTTCGAACGAGTTTCGAACTATTCGAGCCGAGTTCGAACACATGTTGAGCTCGGTTCGCTCGCTCAATTAGCACCCCTAATAACATCAATTTAAATGGAGGAACACTCAAATTTAAGTAGAAAATATTTAGCATCAACTAGTGCAGATAAACTTGTTTAGATCTATGTATTCATCAAGATTACATGGGTATTTTTTTCAAATTAAATACAATTTGAATTTAAGTTTAATAAAAATCAGTAAAATGTGTTCAAATCCAACAATATTAATTCCGAGCTCATCCTCATAATCGGACAATGCTTGTAAATAATTAATACATCCCTAATATGTCATTATTAAAAATTCATTCGGTTCCTAAACGGGGCCCATTCATATAAGAAAGGTGTCAAAAAATACTCCAAAACTGCCGGCCATCACCTTGCTAAAAATAAAAAAATTAAAAAATCCCAACAATAATGTACAACAAAGATTACATCACAGTTGCCTTCACACTTTTTCTTTTTTGAAAGATTGAGCCCACATTTTTTAATTCAGTCACATTCATTGAATTGTGTTGTTTACGATCTTTAAAAAAATGAATTGTTAAGAAGAAAAAATATATTCATTTTTTGAGCTTTTTACCGGGGGGGAATAAATTTTTTGATATTATCAATAAGTGGGAAAATTACATATAATTATGAAAAAATGGGAAAATTTATGAATTGTCACCCCTAAGCATATGAAATTTTTTTTTAAAAAAATATCATCACTAGCTACAATCGACAGCGTATGAGGTCAGGCAAAGATGACTAAGTCCGGTCATCCCAAAGTCATAGGCAGCAGGGCCTAGGCGGCCTAGGCGCCCTAGGCACCCTAAGATAAAAGTAGTGATGAGGCCAAAAGACCAATCTTAGCCTTGGACAGTCAAATGGTCAGGATAGATAGATCTGGCTACCTCAAGCTAAGGGGCAATTAGGCTGGGCCACCCGAAGCCAAAGACACTAATTCGGACCCTCTCTTAAATTTTTTTTTACTTTGAAGGGCAGTTATATCATTTCTAAAATTACCTCATTTTCCCAGAATTAAATATAATTTTTTACCACCTAATAATAGTAATAAATAGTCTTTCTTAAAAAAACTCTAAGTTTTTAATTATTTTTACATTATATAAATAATTTCAATCAAACAAGCAAAAAAATTAAGGGTTTATAATTTATTGGGCTTGTGTCATGTACTTAAATTTTATAAATAGATCATTACTATATAGTGAGATGGATTAGTAGACTTTAATTTTAAAAATAAAATTTAATTTAAAAGGATAAATTATCATAATTTAATTTTTTATATTTATTGTATTTTGATGGTTGAATCTAGTACATATTTATTTATTATAATAAATATTAATAAAATAAGGGTGTAGATATATAAACTCATAGTCTCTACCCGTCTTCCATCCACCATTGGATTCACCCTTGCGAGCTTGTGGGAAGCCATGTCTTGGATCTTCCCACTGCTTGCTCTTGTTCTTCTCGTGCTTACCTTGCCACCACCATCATCATCTTCTTCATCTTCTTCCAGGATCGACTTCCTTGGAGATGCAAAGAGGCAGGAGGTGCTGGATTGGATTGTGGGCATCAGGAGGAGGATCCATGAGAAGCCAGAGCTTGGGTATGAAGAGTTTGAGACCAGCAAGCTTATCAGGGAGGAGCTGGAATTGATGGGCATCCCTTACAAGCACCCGGTTGCCGTCACCGGCGTCGTGGGCTATGTGGGCACCGGCAAGCCGCCGTTCGTGGCGTTGAGGGCCGACATGGATGCTCTTGCCATGCAGGTTGTTGCTCAGTCTTTTTGCTTCCAAGTCTTGAGCTTTGGGGGGATTTGGGATTGGTGGGAGGATTTATTGTGTGTTTTAGATTTTTTTTTTAGATTCTGTGTTTGGTTGGATTGTGTAGGAGAGTGTGGAGTGGGCGCACAAGAGCAAGATCCCTGGGAAGATGCATGCTTGCGGGCATGATGCCCATGTGGCCATGCTGCTTGGAGCTGCAAAGATTCTTCAAGAGCACCGAGATGAATTGCCGGTTTGTTTATTAAGCTTTTACTCTTTTTTCTTTTTTTGACTGATTTATCAATGTTGTTTCAAAACCTTGATCTCGATTGCGATGAGAAGGTTATTGTGTGCTACTTTGTTTATCCATGGAAATTAGCCTATTGGTTTATCAAGGGCCAGGCTGCTACCCAACATTGAAACAGTTATGTGTTTCCACATAATCTGGTTGGATAGGTTTCATAATGTAGGTTTTAGACTCAAGAGATCTAATGACATAGAAAAAGTATCACATGAATTGTATTTCAATGGTAAAATGAAAACGTTTTTCCTAATAAGATTTGAAAAGAAATAAAAGGCACAAGGAGTAGCTTCCTAACGTAGTTTTGGCCTGCATCATTTTATATGAGAAGCAGGAAGTCAAGGACTGTGGAATGTTATTAGCATAAAGATTGCTGGATTATTTAGATTAAATCGAAACAAAACACAATGAATACCACCATCTGAATGAATCGACTTATTGTAAGCGTGGTACTTTCCTTCTTCACTTTTTGTTGGACTGAAAAAATTTTCCTTGAAGTTTTTGAAAGGCATGGTTTTGTAAGAGCCTTTGAAGGTAGTTGTTTAAGGTAAAAACCGCCGTTGGACAAGTAAAAACCAAAATAGGGCCTTGTCATGATGAAGAACTCTGCAAGGCTTGGGAAATATGGGATATCCCTGTTAGAGCTTGACAACATGGTGAAACTGAGTACTTATATGGATCTTGAAAGTGTGCATCTTGAACTTTACACTTAACAAATATCTTTTTATTGGTACTTGAGTTTTTTTTCTGATTAGAAAATGTCATTTGATCATCTGTTTATCCTTGTTGATTTAGACAGCTCAACTTTTAGTCAAGTGCTTATTCCCTTGCTTTTACCAGTACCTAACTCAAATATCTTCAAGTTTTCTCAAATAGCAACATTTTTGTGAAAACGATTTTGGGGAAATTGTCATCTTAGGATGATTTACTTGCAGGGAACCGTGGTGCTTCTCTTCCAACCTGCTGAAGAAGGAGGCGGGGGAGCGGCAAAGATGATAGAAGCAGGTGTATTACAAAACGTGGAAGCCATCTTTGGTCTTCATGTTTCCACCAGCATCCCAGTGGGAGCTGTGGCATCCAGGCCAGGTCCAGTAATGGCTGGAAGTGGCTTTTTTGAGGCCGTAATTAATGGCAAAGGTGGTCATGCAGCTATCCCGCAGCTAACTATTGATCCAATATTGGCTGCTTCAAATGTGATTGTGAGCTTGCAACATCTCATTTCACGTGAAGCTGATCCATTGGACTCCCAAGTACTATTTTGTTCTTCTTTCTCATCTCTATTTACCTGCAACATATTATCCTTGTCCGTAATTTGCATATTTAATTTGAAAATATCTGATGTGCTTAGTTATTTTTTTGTGACCCTCCTGATCATAGTTTACACCACTGAATTTTTCCTTTGCAAATAATTTTTTTAGATATTATTACTTGGTGTCATTGTAAAAAATCAGTCATTTGGTATTATTGTTTGTTTATTCTCTGGTTCTTCTCTAGATACTCAGCTTTTACCATTGCTGAATGTGTAATTTCGAGAGTGAGTAGCATTCTATTTTGTGGAATATATTATCTATTTTTTACCCCTCATCTCATTTATGCAAATGAAATCAGTGACATTCAAAACTTGTTGAAATGCATTCTGTGAGCATCTAATTATGGAATGATCGTCTTTTGTGTTTGCTTTATATTTTTTCAATCTATGGCATTATTGAGAGAATAGGGCTCTGCCCCTTGCGCCTGTGGTTGCCTCTGCTATAACCTTCCCGTTGGCAAAATTGTTAAATTGATATGAAAGCCAGCTTTGCATCCCATTCCAATTTTTCTGATTGTAAAATGAGTATTAACTATATATTATGGTAGGACGTTTGAAACATGGGCATGATTCGGTTCTGTGAAATCTTGGGTTGGAATTTATTCTTGTTGTTGTACAATATTTGTCCACCTGATGCAGTATCTTCGACATAATTTACAGGTAGTTACTGTGGCTAAATTCCAAGGTGGTGGTGCATTTAATGTTATTCCTGATTCTGTAACCATTGGTGGAACATTTAGAGCATTCTCTCAAAAAGTTTTGAGCAACTTAAGCAGCGCATCGAGGAGGTCCACAATAACCTAGCTAAGTTTTGCAAATTTTCACTTTGCCAAAATATTTCTTCTATCTTATGGATTTTCTTATATGTGCAGGTCGTCAAAGGACAGGCGGCTGTGCAAAGATGTACAGCAACCGTAGACTTCCTTGTAAAGGACAAGCCATTTTTTCCAGTGACGGTGAACAGCAAAGAATTACATGAGCTCTTTCAGAAAGTGGGAGGAGACATTTTGGGAAGTGAAAACGTAAAAGAACTTCAGCCATTAATGGGTTCAGAGGATTTCTCATTCTTTGCTGATGTGATACCTGGATATTACTTCTTTCTGGGTATGAAGAACGAGTCGCAAGGGCCAATGGCATCGGGCCACTCTCCCTACTTTACAATTAACGAAGACGCACTCCAATATGGAGCAGCATTACATGCTTCTTTAGCTGTAGCATACCTCATGGAAAATCATACAACTAGAACACCAGCTGAAGCCAAGGCTCATGATGAACTGTGAACAAGTTAAATCATTGGTACGGCTTCAAGCAAAGTATGAAGTGAAGTCGGATGACTAATAAGTTCTCCGACAGTGCAAATCATTTCTGAATGGCCTCGGCCATAGCATTTTGGCTGTAAGTTGTAATGTAAGGTCATGTAATTAGAATCCAAGTTAATTACTTCAGAACTGGCAATGTTTCCAGGAATCCTTCTGTAGAACCAAATCTTTTGATTGAGCATCAAGAATGAGCATGCTCATTGCAGGAAAAAATCAGATTCTCTTTTGCAGACCAAAATTCACTTTTCCGATATATTTCATCTGCAGCTCTCTTTCTAGTATAGGTTATGAGGGCAGGCTGTGTAATCATAATCTGAGTTGATCACTTTAGAGCAACCAATGCTTCCAGAAATCCTTCTATAAAATCGATTTTTTTGTTCAAACTGTTTGCCTCCTTGCAGGCAAAATCAGATTCTCTTCTTTATTATTATTATTTTTAAAGAAATCCCTGCTTGAAAAAAGAAAAAAGAGAGTTTAATTGTATGTAGTTTTTAGCAGTATATAAAGCCACACATTTAGTATAGTATACGTATAGTAGGTCTTGTTATTGAAGAGACAAAAGCCATGTTGTAGCACGAAAGAAACTACCCCTCAACTTATGACATCGTTTTATCGACAAAAATGACAATTCATTTAAATGAGTATTGCTTCCATATCCTTCACAAGCAAAGAAGATAATCACGAAACAAAGTGTCAAAACCTTTCAGATACCCAACTTCACTCGTCTATACAATCTTCGCCAAACAGGTCATCATAAGCAACAGGTATTCGCAGACGATTCATGACTGATACACGGCTCTCCCCAACATTTTCTTCGAATTTTGGTTTTGCATCAAGTCCATGTTGAGGAGAATTGACATCCTGATTCCCCGACTTGTTAGTTGCCTGGGACACTTCTAATGAAATCGAATCATTGCCAACTCTTGGAGCTTGTTTTCTGTTTTTTTGCCATAATTGCTTCTGAAAACAATGCAAAGCAGAGCTTGTAAGTCCATAATTTAATAAATGAATAAGTTTTGATGGCGAATGAAATAAACTATTTATATAGCTGCATATTTGAATCAGATCAATCAGTCAGTTCGATTTTTAAGTTCTGAAAATATATGTAATTCTGAAATGCCTTAAGTCCTGTGAACTGTATATGGCCTCATGAGATGCAATTTTTTTATGGCCTTCTACTGAAAAAATTTTACTTGTCAGCTTCTGCAACTAAAATTTTCATTTGTACTACAACTCTTAGTTCTAACATCCGCATAGAAATTTCCTTCAATAGCAATGACCATAGTAGAAATTATAAATCCTGGATCTATTCTAGAATAATAAAATTGATATGCTCAAAACTGCTCTAAATAATTCATACGGCAGTTTCAGACTGTCAATCCAACAGGATAAAAATATATACATGCTACTGACATCAAAGTGTAATGGCCATGGCAATTAAAGGATGGGGAGAGAAGGACCAGGAAAAACTTTACTAAGTCAATAAAGTCTAAGAAAATGCTTTGCAGCAGGAAGTGAATAGCTGTTTGACAGCATATAGGCAATGGATGGGGAAATAAGTGACATCATGAACTGCATCCCAGCATGGTGATCAACCAAGCCACCAGCTTGCAACTTGTTCTACTAAAAAGTCCCCCACAGAAACCACATCCCTAAAAAAGCCTACAACCAGGCCCTAATACTTTAACCAAAACCCAACCAGGAAGAGGTCATGCTGCACTCAAGTCTAAGGATCTACTTGCATACAGAATTACCTCAAGCTCCCTCCCTTTTGCCATGATCTCTTTGTATGCTTCTGGTTCACGTGCTTTCAAAATGTTCCACAATACCCCACCACCAGTACGAGACCGTTTACCATCAGCAGTCATTTGGCCGCCGCAGTCCTGAATAGCATCCACCTGTGTTTTTGAAAAGCAATTGACAAAAGATTCAACAGCATACCTTAATGGGTGAATTTCATGAATGGATGAAGAAGTTTTACCTCCTTCACAAGTTCCCTTACAGCAGTAATACCAAGACATCCAACTGCATTCCAGATGAGGTACTGCTTCCTCTCTTTCAAATGTCTACATGTATCTATCACAAACCTGAAAATACATGGAAGGTAAAGTTCAACTGAAGAGAAATCTCCAAATATATAGGAAACTCTACATCTATAGAATAGATAGCACATAAGGGTCAGATGCTTCAATGACCCGGATTATTTATTATGTTTCAGTACAGACCATGCCATACTGAAAAATATCTGATCAGACTTTTCAAACCCATAAAAAAGCAATGTAAGTGTGCTTTGGACTAGTAGCATAGCCATTATCAACAGAACAACATGTTAATTTTTTCCCAAATATTTTGTGATTTATGAGATTAGCATGATTGGGAAAAAATGCAAAAAAATATTTGCCAAGTATTGACTTTCATGATAAATTGCCCAGTGTGGAAAGTTAATCCATTGCTCCAAAAAGTGAAAGATGGTTAATTACAACTAATGATACTTCCTACTGCTGGAATTGATAATCCCAGTGATTTGAGTTAGTTATTTCTTGTATACACAACAGAGATCTTAGTGTAACTTCCCATAACTATCAGGAAATCGTTCGGATTATCAATTTCAGCGCTATGATAACGTCAATGGCCTAAGTTACAGGACAAAAATTGACAGCAGCAGATAAGGAGTGGTTATTCAGCAATGACAAATTATCAATCAGAATATCCAATTTCTGAAAAAAATTATGCTCCATTCCAGTTGCAATATTTTTGTAACAAAATGCGGACACAACAATTTGGCTAAGCACAAATTTTACACATTTGTCAATAAGAGAAAGCGCTCATTATTTGCTGTACTTGATATCAAAGCTTTAAAAACCTACATTTAGTGGTCACTTAGGTTAACAAAAAGCCAGTTTGCAAAGAAATTCAACCTGCATATAACAGAACATCCCGAGGGCATCATGTATAGTTATCATATCAAAAATTCCAAATTAACGAAAAATAAATACTGAGCTAGATAGCATAACACCTACTCTACTTTTTTTCCAATTTCTCACAAAGAAACCATCTTTACCACCATAACACAACAAACGAAAAATATACGTATCAAAATAAAAAATCAAAACTTTTACTACCTATTAACGTCGGCAACACCGCCGCCGGCGGACCTCGGCTTCCGCTTATTCTTCTTTTTCTTCTTCTTCGTCCTGTTACTGCGGTTCCTGCCCCCATTCGGTCCTGCCGCCGGCTGCTGCGGCAAGGAAGAAGGCGAGGAGGGGCCGTCGGCGGCTGAGTGGGGAGGGAGGTCGTCGGCGGCGGAGTGAGGAGGGAGGCTGTCGGCGGCGGAGTGGGGAGGGAAGCCCTCAGCGTCGAGCATATCGACGTCCCCCTCCTCCTCGAGGTCGTCTAGGGTTTCTTCCTCGTCGATGGCATCCAAGATGCTCTCTTTTCCGGCCATGTCCGTTCGTCTCCGGCGTCGGCGATGGCCGCTTGCCGGTGGGAATGCAAAGCGTCTCTTGTTAGTGAGCATTTATATTTTCTTTCTTATTACTATTTTAGTCGAAATCATTTACACCCTTTCTTTTTTAAAAATAACACTTACGCCCTATTTCAGCAAAAAATATTTACATACTTTATTTCTTAGAAGTTTCATTTTAGTTGGCACAAAAATAATGAAAATTTTTAAATAGTTAAATTTGTCAAAATTATTTATATTTAATATATTTTTTATTAAAAAATATAATTAAGTTGTTTATTTTAGATATTATATATATATATACAAAATAATTATGATTTCTTTATGTGACTTACTTTCCAATGAATTACAAATTTATTTCTTATTTTTCTTATCTATTGAAATTAAAAAAAGTTCTTTTCTCATTGGTTAGCACATGGGTGAAAAATAATTTGTCAAAAATATATATATTTAATATGTTTTTTATTAAAAAAATATAATTAAGTTATTTGTTTTAGATGTATATTAAGTATGATCACATTCATGAAAACACAAAATAAACATAATTACATCATCTGACCCACTCTCCAACAAGCTACAAAAAATTTCTTATTTTTTCATTAATTGAAATTTAAAAAAGGTACATGTTTTTTTGGGTAGCACATAGGTGAAACACATAAATAACTATAATTAATTTGAAAATAAAATATAGTGTAAAAATATTATTTTTAAAAAATATATTATATATAATAATTTTATTAAGTTGATCATATAAAATTTTCATATTATTTACATTTCTTTATTATTAATCAATAAAGTCGTTGTTTTTGTTGATGTGGTCGAAATTTCCCATGTCATATTGTCTACTTTGTTCTAATCTCACCACAAATAATTAAGGGAGAAATAGAGTTTAAAATATTCTAAGTACCTTTGGTAATAACCACTTATTAACACTAAATTACTAAAAATATCTTTATAACCAATTTTGCAGTTATAAAAATTAGTACATAGCATATTTTAAACTCGACAGGCCATACTATGTAGACTCATGAGAAATAATCACCTCTATGTTTTAAGTTGTTTTAGTCACTTAGAGTAATAGTCGAACAATAGGAAGAGAGGAGAATTGCATTTGTCATTACATTGGCCCATAAAAAATGAATTAGACCTCTTAGAGGAATGACAAAAAAAAAAAAGCGTTTGGCAAGGATTGAAGGAAATAGGTTAAGATAGGAAGCCAAACTATATAAAGTTCTAAATACTTCTTAACCATATCTAATTATTATTTTAATACGAAAAATGATTTCTCTTTTAATTAGTTAGGTTATTAGCACCGTATAAATTGCCGCCTAAAAATAAATGAATAGATCTATTTATCTTATTATCAATTAATTATTTGTTTTTTTAAAATATGGTAATGGTATGTAGAATATTTTTTAAGTAGGCGAGGATAAATAATTCAACTATTTTAAAGTTGTCAATTTTGAATGATCTTCGTAGTAGTGATTTTTAAAAAAATAACAACAAATTAATAGAAACAATATTTAAAAGAAATTAAGAAAATAGGGATTGTAAGTGATATTTAATGTAAATATATATTTTTTAAAAGTAGGAAATGTAAGTGATATTTTGACGAAAAATATTATTTATTTATATTTTTTTGCGGATTCGGCGCGGGTCCATTTCGCGTTGCCCGACAAACAACCACGTTAGGGTTTCTTTCTGTATATGTAGCTCGACGACCTCGCGCCACCCCATCTCCTCGCCGCCGCTCCATCGCAGGTATCCCGACCTGGCCTTCCTCTTGTTTCGATTCTTACCCATGAATCGTTGGTTGTGTTATGTGCCGCAGATGCGGTTTTCCTGTCGTTTTGTTTGGTGCTGATGGACCATTTTGTGATTGTTTTGCTGCAAATTTGTTGTGCATTTTTGTATTGTGCTTTGCTGGGTGTATCTCTGCGTCTGTTGTTGAATTATGGGGAACTGGGAACAGTAGTCGGATTGTCGGCTTGTTGTATTTGAAGTGTGTTGCGTGACGAGTATAATGACGGTTTATTGAATAAGTAAGAATTAGTGGGAAGTAAAGAAGCAGTGGTGATTGTGGATTTTTTTTTAATGCTTGCAAGTAGATATTGTAAGTTTATTGTATAAAAGGATTGGTGGAAGTGAAGGAGCAGCGGTGATTGTAGAATTTGTAGTTTTGGTGTAGATTTGTTTGATTTGTACTTTTGTAAACATGGATGCTTTTTTTTCAGTGTAGCGAGCATATTGGAGGCTGATTGAATAAGTAGAAAATTGGTGGAAAGTGAAGAATTAGAGATAATTTGTGTTGCTGCAGATATGTTTGACTCTTGGATTTTTTGTAGATTGGGATGTCTATTTATGCATTACAACTTACAAGTGTATTGAACATTTTATTGAATAATTATGAATTGGTGGGACGTGAAGAACCTGTAGTGGTGATTGTAGAATTTGTGCTGTTCCTGTAGATTGTTTGATTTGTGTTTTCGTAAACTGGGATGCTTTTTTAATCGTTGTAGCAAGTATATAGGTGGGTGATTAAGTAAGAGTTGGTTGGACGCGAAGAACTATTGGTGATTATAGAATTTGTTTTTCTGTAACTTTGTTTGTTTCTTCTTTTAGATTGGGATGTTTATATTGGGATGTTTCGTGTTCTTTTCTTTTATAGATCTTCAAAGGGATTGGCATCTTTTTGCTAAAATGGTGGAGAAGGGAAGGGGCAAGAAGGAGGAAGTTGTGACAAGGGAGTACACTATCAACCTCCACAAGCGCTTACATGGCTGGTACATTCTCTTTACTTGATAACAGTTATTTCTTTAGATGAATTTTATTTTGATGTGTGCAATTTTTGTTTAGAGTGGAGATGTTTCAAGTTTTTTAAGTTAGCTGTTTCATTGGATTTTGGCAAATTTTCTCCCCCATGCAACAGCTATATGTTTATAACTTTTTTTCCACCTGAACTTCCATACAATGATGGTGGCGCTAGTTAGTGTTTAGTAATGTTGGCTTCTATATATGTAAGTCACAGGCAACTATTGTAAAGAGCCTATAAACTTTGGTATCATTTTAACAGCACCTTCAAGAAGATGGCTCCCACAGCCATAAAGGAGATTCGGAAATTTGCTGAGAAAGCTATGGGAACTAAAGATGTCAGAGTAGATGTGAAATTGAACAAGCACATCTGGAGCAGGGGTATTCGAAGTGTTCCCAGGCGGGTACGTGTTCGCATAGCCCGTAAGAGAAATGAAGAAGAAGATGCCAAGGAGGAGCTCTATTCCCTTGTGACAGTTGCTGAAGTCCCGGCAGAAGGTCTCAAAGGACTGGGCACAGTGGTAGTAGAGGAAGCTGATTAGGTTGTTTCCACCTTATGTCCCGCTATGACTTATGTGTTATTGCATCTATTTGTTTGGTCAGTTCTGTGAAGACATGAGATATGAACACAATTTTGGCGTTCTGATATCAGATTTAAAATGGGATTTCCTCAATCGTTCTGTTTTATTAATAAAAATATTTGAAATTAATCTCATTCCATGTGTCGTAGATGGAGGCTTCATGCAACTCTCGAGGTTTGAAATGCAATTAGGGTTATGGATAAGAGTAGTTACTGCCTTTTTTATTTGTGTGGATCAGACATCTGGTAAATGGGGTGGTATGAATTGAAGGTTAGAATAAGAACATTGGATTTTGTTTTGTATTTTGAAAGGGAATTACTGGTTTGAAATCATTTCCTTTGGAACTTTAGGAAGAGTAGCATATGCTCATCTTGTGGCAGCAGAAGATCTAGTACATGGATTTGAAGTGATACTGATTGAAGTGTTAACATGAAGGGAGTATAAATTTATATGATTGTATTGACACCATATTACAGCGGCATGGATTGTTGGTAACTGGTATTTTTATGTTTAAACTGGTGAGGAAATCATGCAAGCATTAGATCTGGTGATTATGCTGGAAGAATAAGGCATGCCAATAATAAGATGAAGCCTAAGGCTTTTTCTTTGTTTTAGCCTGAAGTTTTTATGGCATGTTAATTGTAGAAATAAAGAAAAGAAATTCTTTGACGATTAGCTTGATGTTTGCTTCAAAAAGGCTCACAGCAAGTGTAATTTGAACTCAAACGAAGCAGGCGCAGTGTAAAACGAAGCGTAAATTAACCATTGTGGTTAATTTTATGTTGGCTTTTAAGTAATCTTTTTCTAATCAATCTGAATCTTAGTTGTGATTTCTGGGAAACCAAACGACAAAAACATGGAAAACTTATCATCTACCATTTCTTTGAGCCTTGCAACAAAATTACACCACATTGCCAATTCAAAATGAGCTCTCTAGCCCTGAAATTCAGTGCTAAGCAATTTATCTTGCAACCATAAAACCACCACCACCACCACCTATACACACTTGGTGATCCAATAAGCTGCAAAGACACACACGGCACAAAATTTTATTAGCAATGGAAACAGAAAATTAGAATCAAAGACTGATAAAACAAGTGAGACTGAAAAATATACACAAGACCATGAGACGAACTCGGATGTACCACTTATGCAATTCTTTCATCCGTTGCATTAATTTTTTTTATTTTTTATTTAAAAAGAGGGAGAGTGAGAAAGATAAGAGAAGAGTCTCACCCATTGACTATAATGATTTTATTCCCATCAATCCTTATACTTTGAATACTGTGATGCTGTTTAAGAAAAGAAAATTGGAGGAGGTTGGAGCTAGGTTGGGCTAAAGAGGTTGAGATTGAGCGAAGGTTAAGGGAACCCCATTTGATTCGTTAGAACAACTTCAAACGCACTTAGCCCTTTTTTTTTGCTTTCTGACCTCGTGTTTTTCGAAAAATAAGATTTTGCTCTGAATTGCCCACTTTTTATTTTAAGGTTTTTTTGAAAGTTACCGCTTACGTTTCCTCGCCGAGGCCCAATCTAATCAAGTCCGTAGCGTTTACCAATTTTACCGATGCCCTTTTACCATTATTTATCCCTGTAAGGCAAGGCAAGTCCTACTGTGATCCAACCCTCTTTTATTTAGTTTGGTTATGGTGAGAGCTGATAGAATGGAGAAGGTCAGCCGTAATTTTAATAGATAATCTTGACCCGTCGATATAATCGTGCGGTGGAGATTAAAAGCAGCGGATGTGGGCAGGCATCAAAGCTAAAGCGGTTGCTAATAGCAGTAAAGGGCGTGCTCGTCCTCCCTTCCATCATTTCACTTCGAGTAGCTTCTTCAAACCATCGGAGGAAGGGGAGTCGGGCAGTGGGGGTTGGAAATGGCGTGCACCCACGACCACAACTGCGAAGATCACAATTGCTCCGCCGATTGGTCCCTCTACAAGCACATCGACCTCGCCAAGGTGCTTCCTTCCTTTCCCTTTCTTTTTTCTTTTCATCTTTTTTCGGTTTGGTTTGAGATGATTGTTGTCTGTGTTCCCGAACCGGCCAACGTTGTGGAAACGTTGGATGATTTGTTTGAGGAATTGCGTAATCTGTGTATGTGGCGTGATGGTCGTGGATGATTGGAATTGTGTGTCTGATTCTTGTATCCTACCATTCTTCTTTTTTCAGTAAAATTTGGTCTTGTTGGTTGTATTGATTGAGTTTGGGGAACGTATAAAGGAGTTATTATGTAATTTTTATTAGCTACTTCTTTTATATAAATATACAAGCCACACTTTTAATTTGGAGCAAGGTCTCACTACTCAAAATCCACATTGATAAATAGAAAAATAAATAATAAGGACAACTATTAATTTTCAACTCAATCTAATGCTTATAACCACTTCATCTTAATTATCAAAGTAATTGTAATAAAAATTAATTTCAAAATATCTATTAAACTAGTGCATTTTTAGAGAATCTAAAAGTAGGTCATATTGATTAAAAAAAAGATAAAATTTTATCACTCTCGTACTTATGTACTCTACTTTTCATACCTATAAATCTCATTTTGAGGAACCACTAAAAATGATTCAAATTAAATGTGTAGTTCATATAAGCCATATGAGTTGTACCTCATCTCAATTTTTTCCTTTTTCATAATATGGAAACAAATCACATTGAGCTTGTAAAGGTACTTCCTTTCCCACATTTTTTTTAAAGTAAATTTGGCTTGAGACGGTTGTACTAAATTGATTTTGGTTTTTTGAACATAAAGATTGTTTGATTTTGATTCTTTTTGGGTTGAGGAAGAAATTGTGACGGTTGTACTAAATTGATTTTGGGTTTCTGAACATAAAGTTTGTTTGATTTTGATTCTTTTTGGTTTGAGGGAGAAATTGTGCAAGTTGTATGTGTGATGTGAAGAGGTGCTCATCGGATGAGTTGAGTCGAGTCTAGTTTTGCTCAACTCATGCTTGACTTGTTTGATTTCAAGTTTGAGTCGAACTAAAAAATATTCGAGTAGATTCGAGTTCAAGTTCAGTTCAATCTAGTTTGATTCGTATTTATTGATGTCCTTTTTTTATATAATTCATACTAAAATTTAATTTATAATTAAAATATGTCAAGTTTGACATAATTTTGCATAAAAGATAATTTAATCATACATAAATTTATTTAAATTTGATATCATATAATAATATTTTATGATTTGGTTATATTCGTATAAAGAAATTTAAGATAAATATTGTCAAAAATCTTTTTCACACGCTCAGGCCGACTCATTTCATACCGAGATAAGCTTCGAGTTGAATTTTTCGAGTAAAGTATCGAGCCAAATCATGTTTAATTGAGCTTTGAACAGCCCTAGGTGTGATGGTCATGAACGAATTGGGTTTTGTGTCTGAATATTGTTTTTAGTTGAAAATTCGTGATATGGAAAATGACTATCCGAATATAATTGCCATTGGTCATGTTGATTCGTGTACTTATTTTTGGATAGATGGTTGTCAAATCATCTACAACCTGAGTGTCACATTACTTGGAATAGCTGCATTTTTGGACCTCCTGGTTCAGCTTGGAAATAGTGGTGAAATATGGTGCTATTTGATTTGCTATTTGCTATGTATAGCCGCATCTCATTTAAATTTGCTCCAAGAAACATCCTTCCACTGGGAAGAAATGTATTCATATAATATTTCTTTTATTGTGTATTTGGTTTCATTAGGTAATATATTCTGTTGGTCAAGACAGACCATTTAGAATGAAACGTAAATATTTTATGAAAATGAGACTTTTTCCTTCCTAAGAGCTGGGGCTTGTCTTACCTGAGATTTTATTCTTGGTGGTTACTAGTTACTACAAAAGGTTGCTGAGAAGAGTTAATTTATTGCCTCTTTTTTCTGTATGTACGTTATCTATAAAGCATAAAATACTTTATTTATGATTGTAAACATTTCTTCTTTTTTTTTCTCTTAAAGGTGTCGGCATTAAATGAGTCAGTTACTGGAAGTGTGAAGTCCGTCTTTAAACCTTGGGAGCAGCGTTTGACTTCTTCAGAGGTGTTAGTTTGATCTAATGTGTTTTGTCTTCTTGTCTTTTCTCATATAGTAATTGCTTATTTTGTTTAACAATAAACTATTTACAATCTGGTCCAAGATGTTATCTTGTGGCTTCTACAGAAAGTCTCTTTCGTTTTATGAATTGTTGATGTAAACTGCAGCAGGGCTTCCTGGAGAGCAATGATGGAGATCCTGAATTACTGGTTTTCATCCCGTAAGCATCCTATCATATTTTTTCTGATAATGAGATGGCCGTGAATTTTAGGAAGTCAGTTGAACTTCTAGGTAGTTGTTAAGATTTTATTTAAGCCTTGTAGAACCAAGTATGTGAAAAGCTGAAACTGTTAGATAAACAGCCAAGACTAGTCATCTGTCTTATACCGAAGATAACTAACTAAACAACTGTAACATCTCTAGCTTTGATGGGATGAGTTGTCATGTACTTGATTTGCATTACCTTCGTGAACATTATGGCCTGTGTTCTGGGACTGTCAAGCTCGTCTTAGTAATACAAGGATTAAAAAATATGGATAACTGTCTGATTCAAGGTTGTTGACTCCTGAAGAATTAAGCTTCTGTTTGGATAACATTTGTGTGTGAACTTCATTCACGTGGAAGCAATACGAAGAAAATTATAACTTTTAACTGCAGTGGGGGCATTATGATATGAGCCTACTTTGTAAGAGATTACTTTGACACTCTTCTTAACCGCATAGAATGGAAAATTTTTGATGACCTACCAACAACTGATAGAACAATGAAAACACTCAACAGTAAAGGTTGCTTACCTTTCATTTATATTTTTTGAATACGGATTCTTGTTTTTATTCAACTTCTAGATGTTTGTGTGTTTAAGAGAATGAGAAGTGATTATCTATTATGGTTGCAGATAATCACATGTCAGTTGTTGGAGATTTTTCTTCCAAGTGCTGAAGATACATATAATGTGTCTTTTTTTATTGGTTCTTAATCTTAATGCCATGCTTTATGTAATTGTACTAGATTTACCTCAGATGTGAAGATAAAGAGTATTTCGATCGTGGGGGGTGCTGGAGGTACCAGCCCCTCAAGAATGAGAGCGTAAGTTGCGTTTTACAACTGTAGATCTTTAATCATTGGAAACAATGTCCATCAGCAAATACTGCTTATTATTCTTTCCAATCGAAGTGAAAATTAATATTGCTATGATATATTTGTATAATGTATTCTGTCACTTTATCCAAGTGTTATTGTTTTCTGTTGAACCATAGATTCATCAATCGTGATGGAATCGACTTTTCCGATGCTCAAAGTATGACGCCTGTTCAGGTTTGTTGTCAATCATTGTAATTTAACATCATGAATCATACTGTGAAATTGAAATACCTTTACATTAATTTCCAGGAGTGGGATTTGACAGAAAACTTGCAAGGAATTTTGGAATATGAAACAAGGTAACTTTGATTTGTCATCCATCTCCTAAATTTTGTGGCAGTTTTTTTGGGTTATTCTACAGCTTAATTATTTTGGAAAGATTGTTATTAGTTTTTTGTGTTGTGTTATACTCTCTCTCAGATTTAGACTTGCTGGTGTCTATAATTTGTTCTGGCTTTTCTCCTTTTTTATGCCGATGTGCAGATATTCTCGTTTTCAAAGTGTGGCTAACCTGACACTGCATTTTTCTGATAACTTTGGTGCTGACACAAGTCAAATTCACTATATTGGCCTTAGAGGTGAAGCTACTCAGGTAATAACTAGTTATGGCATAAAAGCATGGATTAACGAACGGCGTTAATTTTGCCTGTGGTATTGCAGATAAAGAGAGATGTTGTTGCAACAATTGTATATGAGCTAATGCCAAATCCATCCGAGCACAAGTACGTACTGGTTACTGACAATATCGCTATACTTGCAATTTATTTTTTGAGATGACCTAAAGTCAGTACATTCGACGAAATTTAGCGTCTGCATATGTTTTCGGTAAACTATGTATGGGGGATCTTGAAATCCTGCCTAGGTTGCACGGAGCAAAAATCGTAACTATGGATTTAACTTCTCATGCAGAACACCAGCTGATGCAGGAGGCAGCATTTCTCATGTTGAGTAAAGATCCATTTTCGCAAGTTTACTGTTGGAAGCGACTTTCACTGTCTTCTTCCAACCCAATATGGCCACCGATCCCATTGAGAATTCCTCCATAACATCTTAAGCAGTCTAACAGAAACTATGATTGGTGCAGTGCTTCACAGGTCATCGAAAATGAATGTGTGTTTGCTTGCCTTGGTTCCTGGTATAATTATGGATCATGGGAATGTGCAGTGCTTTTTGTAAGACTTGGTACGGCCTCTAAGTTAACGCTTCATGCTTAAAGTCTTATACATAAATGGGTTTATTGAATCAGCCATAGTGCAGCGTCCTTCACTGTTTGGTGATATTATGAACATAGTACAAGTACCAACCAAGCACCTTATGAATCTCCATGCATTACTCGAGTGAATGAGTCCCCATAAGGGTTAATTTTAGGAGATTTCAAGCTATGCAACCGGCAAAACGTCCATAAGTTATAAGTCGATCAAATGAAAAGTTTTGTGGGATGATTTTGTGTCAAGGGTAATCACAGCAACAACATTTTATGCCAATCAATTCATGCGAATCCGGAAGGTGAAAATTTTCAAACACTTGCACCCTAAGCAACAAAATTTATGGATTCTAATAAGAAGAATAAAACGAGTTACGACATCAAGATCACTGACCAGGCTACCTGCACAGCAAAGACTTAGACCAGGCAAGGGGCAGGTACAGAGAAAGGGAGGATATTAAAGAACTACCAGCCAACGGGGGAACAGATCATACAAAGAAAGGTCAATGCAAAAGGTAGTGATCAACATTTTCTCACAATTTGGCTACGTTCAAAAACAAAAAAACTTTGTAAAATCTCTTGCTTCATCTTGTAAAAAAAAGTAAATCAAAAAGACAATCTCAGGGCAAATGATCACCTAACCTTCTAAAGAAATAAAATGAGTGCAAGCATGATTCCATGAAAAAAATTTTCATTTAACTAAAAACACCAATATTTACCTTAATGACAAAATCATGAGCACTTTGCTATCATAAATCTCACGGAGGGCGAAGGTAAAAGGCTAAGGGACATTTTGATATAGTACTGATCTACACAAACCAAACGCAGATATACACCTGTTCTTCAAAGTCAACTGATCATCTCTCAAAGCGGAAAACCTAGGACAAGATCTTTTTAGTCCAAACTCGCACTAAACAACGGTGCAGTTTTGCATCAAGGATACACCACAAGATAATCCACACCAACATAGCATTTACAGAATTCCAAGGTAAAATGCAGATACAAAAGGAACTACTTTGCGCCCAAAGTTTACAACCCAATAATCATAAATGAGTTAAAAGCTGCTAAGTATAGATTTGCCAAAGGCTGCACAAGTATACAGCATCCCACATTGCAATCGAGCAGAGTAAGACAAAGAAATCACAATTTCTCCGAAATTGAAATGCTTCTTCATTTGATATGTATGACAAAAATCTGCCGCTTCAAGGCTATAGATGTGTACTTAATGCATCCACAGTTCATATAATGCAATAAGACATTTAGACAATACCGTATTCACAATCGATCAGATCCACCAAGTAGATGTCACAAAAGTTAAGTTAACCACGACAGTAGAGTAATCAACCATGTATACAAAATGTACCAATGTTTACAATCCACTTACCATCATCAAAATCCAGACAAGATAATGCTATGTATCATCACAAGCAAGTAGACTAAAAGATCGGAGCTTTTTAACAAGACAATACTATAGAAGAGTGTTTCCCATACAAATATAAATATATATGCCATATTATGATGATCAAACCACAAATCATCTGATCAAATTGCAGCGGTTTTAAATATACAATACAAAGAAAAATAATAATAATAAAAACAAAGAAAGTGTTCTCACCCTCTGGCCTTGAGCTCGGCGAGCCTCCGGGAGAGGTCATCCTCGTCGACCTTGTCGGCGGCGGGCTTGGCCGGGATGGCGTGGGCGGCGGGCTGGGGGAGGCCGACGGAGACCTCGAGGCCGTAGTCGTCGGCGACCTGCTGCATGAGGGAGTTGACGTCGGACTCGGGGGTGGAGAGGGAGGTGGAACCGGCCATGGAGGACTCCATGAACTCAGCCTGCACCTCCATGTTGACGAACTGCGCCTCGAAGCGGTCCATGGTCTCGGACATCTTCTGGAGGTTGCCGGTGGCGAGGGAGGAGTCGAGGGACTTGACGACGGAGCCCATGGACTTGGCGATGGCGGACATCTTGGACTGGGTGTCGAGGCGGGCCACCACGGCGTCGAGTCGGGAGGAGAGGCGGAGGTAGTTCATCTGCTCCGTGCGCTTCCGGATAGCGTTCTCGGCGTGGATGCGCGCGCCGTCCATGTTCCCCTTCTCCATCGCCTTCTTCACCTTGAGCTTCTGCTCCTTCTCCTCCTTCTCGCACTTGCGCGCCTGCCGCTGCAGCGACTTCGCCGTGAACTTCAGCTCCATGATCTGGTTCATCAGCTTCTCCGCGTTCCCCATCGCCGACGGATCGGAGATCGGAGATCGGGATCGGAATAGGGTTTGGGTTTGCCGCCGGAGATGACGACGACGGATCAAATCTATACGTACGCGCAAGCCTTCTGTTTTATTATAACAAACGTGTGTGGAATCTACGCGTTGGGGTTACGCGCTCGGCACGCCTTATGAGACCAAACGATGCGACGGCTAAGCACCCAATTTAATCGAATGATTAAATATATAAACATTTTTTATTCGCTCCATTAACCGATCCAATAATACACAAAATCATAAATAACATATTTAGCTTACTTTTAATTGTTTACACAATATGTTATTACTTACATATATTCATCGTTTATAAAATATTGTTTATAGAAACTATTTTTTCACTGATGGATTGAAAATCATTATAATAAGATGTGACTTCATTGAATTTAATACAAACCAATATTGAAAACAAATATATAACCTCGTTAACTAATTTGAAAACAAATTAATTGTAAATCAGACTTAAATTTGGCTATATCTGATCCAAACTCATCATCATCATCTTTGACACAATGTATTGTTTTTCAGCAGCATTTCAATTGGGAAAAAAATGGTAAATGTGCAACACTTTGTAAAACCATAGTTGTTGAAATTGGCTTTATACATTCACCAAACCAGCTAGGAACAGCCGTCTGAATTTTGTATAACTATCACCATTTGATCTCTCACAAGATGAACAAAACTATGCAAAAAACAGGCAAACAAACAGCTCATGAATGATCTCAGGATATATCTCTTCTTCCTTCTCTGCCTCAACGTCAACAGGGAGGATCTCTCACACGGTGCTCCGAGGGCCGAGAGGTGGTGGCCCGGCCAAGTAGCCGCTTACTTGGCGAGCGTAGGTGGCCACGGCCTTCGCCCATCGAACAATCTCCGCCTTCAACTTGCTGGAGTCCAAACGCTTGAGCCCATCCTTTCTTCCTTTCTCAACCGGCACCTTAATTGAGGGACCAGAGAAGCACCGTCCAAGGCTTCTCGACTTAGCCCGCCGGCCGCTGCCACCATCTCCGTCTTTCACCGACATGCTCCGGCCTCGTACGCCTTGTACTTGAGGCAGCTAACGACCAATGTGACCTCCTTCTGGGTATTCTTATCAGTTACAAGGGTTGCGTGCTGGCATTGATCTCGAGGCTTGAAAGAGACTTAAGATTCCATGAAGGTGCTCTGAAGCCCACATGGTGATGCCTTGCACATCTGAATGTCGTAGTGCCCTTAAACAAGACAAATAATCGATACATGGCCACCTTTGACAATGGCTGGCAGGTCGAAGGACACCTTGCCTCGCATCAGATATTTAGTCCCGCCAATGCAGAGAACGAATACGAGAAAACAAAGACCAAACATGCAGTTTCAGCTCCATGGCACAATATACCAAGTTTGCAAACAAGTAAATATTGAGCTTGAAGCAAAGTAACCGAATTTCTATCATTCCAGAAAACTACACAAAGACCAACTTATCAAACCATCTGAATCCTCACCCATCTCTATATCTTTTCCACTCTACTACGAAAGTGGCAACTTGCCCATGGTATATTTTCATCGATCATATCATCGTATGCTTTGGAAATAATAAAATTACCCAGTTATACTTGTCTCCTTCGAGTTGGGCACGATTCAATCAAAATCCAGTAGAAAAACACAAGGTCATAGATGTAATAGTGTACCCAAGCTACAATTTGGTCGAGGAATAACTCATCAAAGAGTACCCCAAAATACAAAATTGCATGCAAATATAGAAGAGAATAAAATTTATGGCGAATGGCAGTACACCACTTGATGCTTAAGCTTTATGAGCCTGCCTAGTTCCTTTCTTGACGCCTGATTTGGCAACCTTGAGGCTTCTGTGAACGGCGCTGAGCCTGGCTAGAGCAGCATGCTTCAGGTCTGGCCTATAGTAGTTATTCGCCACCTGAGGATCCAAATGTATGAAACGGTAAGAAATTCAGCAAAGCAAAGATATTTTAAACACAGGCTCATGTGGAAAGTACATCCGTAGCTGCAAGATTAGTAACTAATAACTGCACATCTTATTTTATGCACATTCAGACATTCAGATATCTCATGCCGTGGACGCCCATCCATAGCTGCAAGATTTGTAACTAATAACTGCACATCTTATCTTATACACACTCAGATATCTCATGCCGTGGACGCCTATAAATACAAATGAATGGTGATCGGCTATTGATAAATTTATATCACTTGAGGGCAAGACAAATGTGACATTTAATTCGTCATATATCAGCATGGGAGCTTCTATTAGCAGGTACAATGGACAAATGTTTCTAGGTAAAACTAAAAAAATAAATTTGAAATCCATGTTCCTGACCCAAATTTGGGATAGAAAGTCAAAGAAGTAGAAGAGAAGATAAAAAAACGACAATATCTCAGGTTATTTCAATAAATTCGTAACTATAGCAAAATATGTGCTCCATTCCACCTTTATCTACGTACATCCCGAACCCCAGAGAATAATGTCAGTGAATCTTTAAAAAGGCTAAGAAATCATTAAAAATTTAAGGCTTACAGTGGTGTTTCCCATGCTCAAGCAGATAACATTCAGCAAAATTAAAAGGAAGGTCCGCACCTGATTGGTAACAGTTTTCGCCATCCGATTAAATTCCTTTTTCAATGCAGACCGGTGGAAAAGCTTTGCAGGTTGGGATTGCTTCTTTGTCTTTGAAGTAGCAAGCACAATAGAAAGATCCTTCCCCTCAGGTTGGATCGTCACAGTCTTCTTGTTTGCTAATCCTATAAATACACCAGACAAATTGTGTGAAAACCTAATGTAGAAGCTTCCCAAGCACCTACCACGTCAATCACATAAAACAAGTTGAAATATGGAGTCAATACCCGAATACTTAAAGGAGTGAACATTGTAAAGATTGTTCTTTTCCTTGCTAAACACCACTTTCTGGGTGCCATTCCCAAACTGCTTTACAAAGAAAGAGTTGTTCTTCTTCACAATCTCCCAAACCAAATCACTAGGAACAGTTGCCATTTTCCCAACCGCGCTTGCAATCAGACACTATAATAACCATGAACAACAAAAATCACACAATTGCACTGCAAATCTTTCCCCAAAAAGACTGGCAGAAACTGTTCTTCACAATCTTCCAAACCAAATCACAAGGGGCAAGCTGTTTTCATTTTGCTTCCAACGGGGAAAAAGATAAACATAAACTACCAAGTCTACAAATTGCATTACACATCATAACAGTCCAAAGAGTGGGCAAAATTGTCCCCTTCACAATAACCCAAAGCAAATTACTGGCATACACCATCTTTCTAACCGCACTTGTAATTGGGCACTTAAATAAACACGAACAATGCAGAATCACACTAAAACGATACAAATCATAGCAAGGAGGGGAAGAAAAAAACGGCAGGAACAGTCCCTTTCCACAATTATCAAGATTAAATCACTGGCTGACAGACTCAATCTTCCTAGCTGCGCAATCAGTCTAACACTAGAACAAGCATTCCCCAAAATCACACCATTGCAATACAAAACACAGCCCAAAAAATAAATAAATAAATAAACTGGAAAGAACTGTTCTTCATAGCAACTCCCTGAATCATATCAAGAGACGCTTATCCCCATTTCCCAATTGCACATGTAATCATACAGCACAATGAACATCAAATAACCAAACAACACTATTGCCCAACAAATATCATAGCCACCCCAAAAATAAAAGAATGCATTTCAGTAATAGATCTACTTCACAACAACCATCTACCAAACCACACTTCTCCGCCACATATCATACCAAAACATGTCAGTACTAATTCTACTTCAAAACAACCTAAAGCAGTACAAAAACCAACTACCAAGTCACTCTTTTCTGCTACAAATCATCCCACAAAACATGAAAACATCCTCAAATGCAGTAAACGTAGTCGAACCAAGTAGAAAATGAGAGCGGAGAAGGGAGGCTACCGAAGGGCAAAGCGAAGAGCTCGGTTAGGGTTTGCGCGGCAGATCGTCTCCTTTTGGAGGGAAGAAGAAAGGTTGGGCCGCCACAAAGGCAAAACCCTAATTTGGTGCCGTTGAGGCCCAATTAAGCATTGCTGGGCCTAAGGCCCTAAACAGCCCATGCATAGATATTATTAGGGTTTTATTTATCTTTTTTAGTCCTAGAAGTTTGACTCGAACTCGAACCAATTAAATACCCATTCTGGGAAAATATCATAGATAACCCCGTCTTAAAGATTTCTATGACAAATAGCCAAAAGTTAAAACTCTTATCACATATAACCGGATCTTATATTTTTATTTCACATGTAGCAAGATTTCCTGTTTTTATTTCAGGTATAACCAATTCTTACATTTTAAATATGTTTGATCTATATTTTTTATTTTATCGACATAAATACCCTTAATTTAACTTCAACTTTTCTTAAACATATTTTTACATTCCATATGACGAATGATATTTACTTTTTTAAAAGTTCTTCAAATTTAAAATATAAAAGATTAAACAACAATTTTAATTACTAATTAAATATGGTAAGTTCAGATTAAATTGTAAAACACTCAAATTTATATGTTTTATTTTATTTTCTATTTTTTGATAGATTAAATTTCAAAAAAAATCCAAAATTTTACGAGTTTGATCTATAACTTAAAAATAATATAATTTTAGAGTCTATTCATTATTAATCAAATTTTATTTTGATATATAAAATAAATAAAGATTATAACTTCTATCTATTATCTAACTTGTTTTGAATAAAATAAGATTTTTATGGGTATTTTATTATTGAATGAAAAATAACGAGATTTGGTCAAGATTGATTGAGGAGTTTCAAAATGGCTATATGTGATATAAGTTTGAAATTTTAGCTATTTTTAAAGAAAAATTTGACATTTGGATATACGTGACATTTGCCCATACATGTATTTGCCTTGGTGGTTTTTTCTTAGTCTTTCATTCTATATATATTTATGCCTATTTCTTTATGCAAAGGCTATGAGCGAAATTCATGTTGGAAAAAAAAAGGTATTAGGGAAATTTATAGTATTGTAGAATGAAATTTTAACGTCCTTTTTTGCTATAAATTGATGAATAGATAAATAAAGATCATTTTGGCTGAAATTGATCTAAATTTAAATCAATTTTAAAGATTAGTAGCAAAGTTTGAACAAAATAGAGTTGATTCCCCTTGTTTAATCAACACTTACGCAATGCTAGTAATTGATAATTGATTTTTTATTTCCCTTAGCATAGAAAAAATTCTTTATATTTTATATGTATGATAACAATTTCCCTTGTAAAACTCATAACTAGAGTAAGGGTTTAATCCAAG
Organism: Piper betle; assembly: GCA_033002965.1. NCBI lineage: Eukaryota > Viridiplantae > Streptophyta > Magnoliopsida > Piperales > Piperaceae > Piper > Piper betle. The sequence goes on along the minus strand of JAURVB010013266.1, from coordinate 75,014 downwards.
TGAGACCAGTCGATTTATCTATTAATTCAAGTTAAGTGATTTTTAGAACACGTACGGTGAGCTGAGGTTGGTTGTGTATAATGAGTCACGAGGGTTAAATGTACTCGACTATATGATGATGATGCGAGTAACACTGTAATACCCCGTTTCGGCTCACCCGTGAACCGACCCAGAAATGTCACCGGCGACCGAATCGTTCGCTAATCTACTGGGTTCGGCTAAGCCGACCCGGATCTGCCCTCAGATGTCTCAAGATGGAGATGCAAACATGAAATGCATGGATGGGGTGCGTGGGTTCTAACGTAGTCCTACATGCATGCTATGATGTGCAAACAAAGACAAGACAAAATAATAAATGAGAAACCAAAAGAAAATATATACTATTTTATGAAAATACGGTAACACATAATAATCTACCATAGGCATTCATCATTATCTCTTTCATTTCAATTGAACCGAGCCTGAACTCCAAACTCACTACTCATTTACATTTATCTGTTCATTTCATATCAAATAATTTATCTAAACAAATACATCAAAATTATCATTCACATAGCAATAACACACCGTCATTATACGTTACACGCGGCAGGTACATGTGTGCGCGGTTCCGTGCTGCTCTTCCGCAGTCTCGACAGCTTTCATCGCTCGCATTCCTCACCTACATATATATAGAAAAACCGTCAGTAACGAGTGTTACCGGCCCGAAAAATAACTAATATCAATCTGGCACAGGAGAGCAAACTCTCCTGTTGAATCAAAACCATATACTTCCTCAAGAACTCTCATCAGGGCACATACGGGAGCCGTCGCCCTTGGGTCGACAACGTCCCCCTATCTTTCACATTCTCATGCCTCGGCCATTTCTCTATCGCTTCTCGCATCAAATCTCATTCCTTTCTGCCCTCTGCACCTTCCATATTACTCCTGGCCTTGAGCACGAAGGCCGAGTACTCTCAGGCAGTCGCCTTCAGTACCCTTTGAAACCACAAGTCTAGACATGCGCTGCAATGCAGTACCCGTGAACCTCCACACTTCTCCGGGTTTGAGGAACTCAAAGGTGGAGTTGTCAGGATCCCTCGGGAATGAAACGGCGCACACACCATTCCAGAGCCCACTATCGACACACACGTGCCCGCTCGCGTAGCACGGTAGTCGGATTTCCCTCATTCCACCTCTCACTGAAAACACGAAAACTATACATATATAGGCTTGGGTTGGGATTTATACAATAGGCCCGAAGGCAACGTGAGCTGGATCTGAAGTTCGAAAACAAACTCGAGGGATCTCATCCTCGAGGGTTATTAATCCGAAGAATCGTTGGCTAAACGGCCCGAGTTAAGTGGGATCCGATAAAACGCCACTTAACTCGTCCTGCACATGATAAACCAAATACACAATAGAATAGCGTAAATCAGAGAACGAGTCCTAAACGGACCTGGTAGAAGCTCCAAACGGGTCCACGCGCCTAGGCGGTGAGCTCCTACACCGTACTTACACAATCAAGCTAAAAACTAACGCCCGCATGATGAATCGCACATCCTATAGCATGCACACACAATCAACACAATCATTCATCAATCAACACACATTAACCTATATCAATTCTAGAAAGTCTACTTATGCTAGTTTGCATTAGATCATGATCATCGCCTAGTTACCTTAATTAATTTCTTAGCCTCCATTTTTAACACCACTCAATCAAACAAATTTCATATTTTATCCTTAATCAAATCTACATTTATATATATTATTATAACACACACACAAATCCTGCCATACAATTCTAATAATTAATATTTTTAAATAATTAAATTAAAATAAATTATACCTTACGTCGTCGAAAATCGTCGACGGCTAGGGTTTCCGTTTCGTGGCTCGAAACTCGAATTCGGCACCTAGCGGTGTCCGAAGTCCAATCAAATTGGACCGGGTGCGTTCGGCGGATGATCCGGCGAATTTCCCATGAATCCAATTTTTCGGCGGTTCCGGCGGTTTTCCGGCGATTGTCGGCGGTTTTCTAGCGATTGTCGGCATTTTTCCGGCGGATTTCCGGCGATGATTGGGGACGGGGCGATTAGGGGGTCTATCGGCACCAGCTCAACGAGCTTGGTCAAATGGTGGTGTCAAACAGGGTAGCCGAGGCGGCGATGGCTGTCGGCGGCGGCGTTGAAAACGGGCGGCGGCGGCGGCGGTGTGCTCCGATCGGGGCTGCGGCCGGCCTTGACTGCGCTCGGGATGGTGGGGGAAATGTCGGCGACGGTGAGAGGGTGGTCGTCGGGGTCACAGCGGTGGCGGAGCGGCCCGGACGGCAGCGAATCGGCGAGGGAGCGCGTCGCGGCTTGTGGGGCGATTCCGGCGTCGTGGCGGCGAGACGGTGGCCGGGGTGGGTCGTGGCGGCACGGCAACTGCACAGCGGGGCGAGGCGGCGTTGATCGGCGGTTGTACGACGTCGGTGGCGGCGACGAGCACGAGGGGCGGCGGGCGTTTGGGTGAATAAGGGTCGGGAGGGAGAAAAATACTCTCAATGGCAGTTTCATAATTAAGTATTGACTCGATTCCTACTTGAGTCAAAATAATGACTAGTTCGTAATAAATTCTAAAAAAATCAAGAAAAATATGGAAAAATTCCATAAAATAAAACAAACACAACAACATCCAAATGGCATGCTCTATAACTAATAACCCACCCGAATATAATCCAACGCGTCCTAACGCGTTATTCGGCCTAAACTATTTCTATGATCAAACGTATAAAAAGAAAAAATACTGCATACTTTCATATATTCTGATAACTCATATCTCACCATCTTCTCGACGTTATCATCATATATTCAGGTACACCTGACTCTCATTGCTCATAACTCACGGTTGGCCTCGACTCAGCACGCGGTTCATGAAACTGACTCGACTCGAACCAACGGTTGAACCGACTGGTTCGGTAACGTAAAACCCTGACTCGAGTCATGAGTTTTACAAACACAATAAAAGAATAAGTTATCAGAATATACGATAGTGTGCAAATTTTTTATCATTATTATTTTATACATTTGTGTGTAGAGTTAATTTTAGATTATTTATCCTTTTAGGATGAGATAGTTAGTATTTTTAAGTGGGTTAGTAGGTTTAAAATATGTCATTAGAGATAGGATATTATTTTATTTTATGATATTTTATTATATTATATTTTATATTTTTGAAATTTATTTATTATTATTGACTTTAATTTGGAGCAAGTCAAATTTGTATTACCAAACTACCCTTGTACATGTTTTCCTTTCGTCCCACACTATTACCTCCACTCGACACCACAACACACCCCCTGTTCCAATGACCACTGCCGCCGCCGACCCTTTTACCTCGACAACACTGCCAACGGCCTTAGTGACGTCGCCCCAGCCTCCCCTTCCCTTCCTTTCCTCTCTTTCTTCTCTTTCCTTACTCCTATTCGCCGCTGCCTTTACTATTTTTCATAGAGTGCTGCCGGCCTCGCCACCGCCAATCACCCCCATTCAGCCAAGCCCTCCCTCACCGAGCTTTCATTTCCCCTCTTTCCCCCTTCCCTCTCCTCTATGAATCACCCTTTCTTCCTTGATTTTGGCTGTTAGCAGCTCCATCACTTGCGACCAATTCTGAGCAATTTCCAGCTAGTCGCCCTAGCTAGATCTCCTACCCTATCTAACCCTAATTCTAGACCCCTTATTAACCCTCCTCCGTGTTGTGTGGCAGCCGTCGCTGTCCCTCGGCCATCATCGACAGCCACGACCGTAGTCGTCATCGCCGATTTTACATCAAATTACTGTGAGACATTTTTTACTTCTAAAAATGTAGATTTTTCATTTATTATGATCATTATGTATATCATTCATAATTTTTATGAATTGTTCATGTTTTTGTTAATATGTTAATTTTAATTGTTGTGATAATTATCTATTGATTAATAAAATCTTTATGTAATTAAAATTTGATAATAATTAATGATAATTTGAATTAATTGGTGATGATATTAAATATGATGTGGATAATATTTGAAATTGTGGAGTAGGGGTTAATTTTATAATTGTATAAGTTAATTATCTAATTGATTATAAAGTTACTTTAGAATGAGGATTAATATGAGGATGATGTTGTGTATCATGTATAGTTTTGGTATTAAGATTATAATCATATTTATATGCATTCATTTCATATATGCATCATACTAGGCATTAGCATTTAGCTTTTAGCTTAATTGTGTAAGATCGGAGTAGGAGCTCGCCGCCTAAGTGCATGGCCTTGCCTGAAGCGTCTACCAGGTCCATTTAAGACTTGTTCCCTGATTTTATGATCTACTCCATTGTGTTTTAGTTTGACTAATACAGGTTGTATTGAATGGTAGATTTATCAAATTCCACTTAACACAATTCATTTCCTGATTAAAAACCCTCCGGGATTAGATTCCTTGAGCTTAAAAACTTAGATGTATATGAAGTTACATCCACGCCTATTATGAAAATCCCTACGTAGCCCTATTTTTACGCTTTTTAGTGAGATGTGAGAAGGGGAAATTGACTCGCATTTATCGTAAAAGGGGCTCTGGCTTGGCGAGTAGGTTATTTCTTTCCCGAGGGATTTTGACAACTTTATATTTTGAGTTTCTTCAAACTTAGAGAAATGTGGAGGTTTACAGGTACTGCAATGAGTACTTGTCTAAATGTGTGGATTTAAATGGTGCTAAAGTTGACCGCCCGAGAGTTGTTATATGGAGGATGTAGAGAGCTTTACTATACTAGTTTTCTTGAGTGATGATAGTTTAGAAAATATCGAGAGAGACATCAAACCAGTCATCATAGGATACTATTGAAGTTATAACTTGATGACTCCTTAATAGTTGCTCTTATGTGTATTCTTGTGAAATTATAAATGCTTTATTTTAGCACGAAAGTCAGCTCTCATGTCCTAGTTTGATATGTAGTTATTTCTGGATTTGTAACTGTCGTTATTGACGTTTTCTTATTATATATAGGTGAGAACCTTGTTGAATGAGCACTATCAGCTATGTTGGAGGAGCAGTAATGCCACTTTACACACATGTACCTACTAAGGATGAAAAAAATATGATGTTTTGATGATATGCAATTGACTTAAAACTTTATCATAATGTAATATATTTTTTGGCAGTAATGGCTGTCATGTTATATGAAAGATGATGTTCTTTTGAAGGTTGTGGTTAAAACTAAATAGGACTAGCATGAGGGCTGAGACCCAACTCAAAGAAAATACTTTGGTTCATGTAAATGATATATACGACAACCAGGTGGTTTGTAGAGTTTTGATAAATTTAATATATATATTTATACGGGTAACAGGGTGACCTTTATTACAAATTTAAGGGAAATTTTGTCCGTTTTGATTTCATAACTGTTGTTTTTGGGATTTGATTTGTGTTTATATTTTTGAAATGTGATTTTGGTTGTCATGTCATACATATAAGACCATGTTAAGTGTGGAGCATCTCATGCATATATTATGTACTTGTTATTTAATTTTAAGACACCGAGAATAAATCCCTTCCTCTAAAATTTAGTTTATTGATTGAATTAAGTTAAAAATGGTTCGCTCCCTAATAATATTTCAAATTGGTTTAAGAGTGAACCAGATTTAAGGTATTATAAATTTTGCCAACTAGTAAACTTGAAAAATAAGCGCCTAGCGGTGAGCTCAAATCAAACATGGACATATTGGCAATTTGAATCCTAATTCAACCCAAATTTGAATATTATATCTATTTTATTTGTCTTAAAGAAAATATTGAATATTTAAATCTATTTTTAACCCAAATTTGAACATTATATTCATTTTATTTACCTCAACAAAAATACTAAATCAAAATTTGCCAAACATGTATCATATTCAAGTGTGACAAAGAAAGTAAAAAAGATAAATTTTATTACAAAATATAAGAAATTATTATTATTATTTAATAGCAATATATTTTAAAATAATATTATATATGCTGATAAATCATCCAAAATTAAGCATAAGAACTCGTATAGGATATAAATGAATTCATAGATAATTTGACACCAAAACCTATAAACGTTCGTCTAATTATTAAAAAAATGATATACTGTTATCCACCCACGTCATGCTTACTGAATTCAAATTTTCTAAATCATAATTATTTAGCCTATCATTATTTTATAACGCGAGTGATTAAGCTTGGTCTTAGACTCGTAGCATGATTTAATTGTTAATTAGGGAAAAGGTCAAATTGTTCGATGGACTGTCCGACCCGTCGGATTCGGACGGGCCATGGCCAAACTCCGAAATATAACCTTTCTCAGGCTTCACCGTCCCACACAATCCATCTAAGAGGTCATTATTCCTCCGCCGCCGCCGCAGCCGCCGGCGACATAGCTCGCCGGAAAGTTGGTACCTTTAGTCACCCTCCTAGCTAAGAGGTCGAGGAAAGGTGTTGAACGATGGGGAGGATGATACTGAACGACGCGTTGAGGAGGATCGTGAATGCTGATCGGAGGGGAAGGCCACGGCTACCCTCCAACCTATCTCCAACCTCATGTCTTCCTTCCTAAATATCATGAAATATCGAGGTTTTCTTCTACCCCTACTACCCCCTTCCTAAATATCATGAAATATTGAGGTCCTACAAGCTTAAAAGTGGAATCTTGTTTTTTTTAATGAGTTTTTATTTTATTTTATTTTAAACAAGGTGTTTAATAGCTTCAGGATGGTTCATGTGATTCATGCTTACAATTATGTAGATGGTTCTCATTGAAAATTCAACATGATGCATTTTTGTTGTTGTTATCATAGGTCTGTATCATTGATTTAAATAAGAGAGCTAGGTGATGATATAATGAGATCAGGAATCATGCATATTTTTAGCAATGGAGCTTAATTGAATTCCCTTTTTTGTAGGTTTGCACTGGAGTTTTTTTATGTCACTTTTCTTCATTGAGCAATTATCATGGTCATGTTTAGTCGAGTCTGGTGTTAATTAGATCAATTGCATTTGTGATAGTGGAGTTCTGCCTTCGGTTTTAGCGGGTACTATTATCTGTATGGTATGGGGCATGTTTTCTATGTTTGTCGGTCGCGTCGCGCATAAATCTCTGGGAGGTTTAGGTCTTTGGGGGGTCTCAAGATCACTTCGAGAAAGTATTGAGACTCCTAAATGTCTAAGGTCCTTTTATTTTTAATGTCAAGTAAACCCCATTCTGTTCACCAGTTGTTTTCTGTAAAATATTTCTCCTTCTGGATTGATATGTTGGTATTTTCTGAGCTTATAAGTGATGGTAAGTAGTTCTTAATTACCTTTTTATATTATTGGAACCAGCTATTTCCCCATGAGTGGCCAAATGGAGATTTACTTCTTTTTTTGACTTCATATTTTAGAGTACTTTAAATGCTCTTTGGTTGTCTAATATTTTCCAGTTAAGTAATTGATTTACTAGAGAAATCCTTCTTGGTGGTACTTGGAAAACTATTCTACTTTTTATTCTGTTGATGTGGAAGCGATATATAGGCCGCTGATTTCATCCATTTTAGATGCTAAATGCTAAATCAATCAAAATTTAGCCTTTTTGCAATTAATATTACAAGACTACTCAAAAGAAATTTTTTGTGATTCTCTCTCCAGGTTACATTAAAGATTTCCAAGTAGAGCATGATGCACAGAGAGTAGGTACAATCACTGTGGAATTGCAAGGGCGAATAAAGGATTGTAAAGTTCTAACATATAGGCAGGATATCAAAGCCAATGAAATCAAAGAATACACTACTCGTGCACTTCCTACTCGCCAGGTGCATTTGTACTCCCTGATTTTGTCATGTGCAGCTTGATTTGCAGCTAACATTCTTCACTGCCAAACTATTGTATATTCCTGGCGAAACTTATCATGTAAAGGAGAATGTTATTGATGATTATAGCATTGGCTCTCTCCTTCGGGGTTGTGGTAGGGGTGAATGCTGATTTGAATCATTAGGGGTGATTGTTTTAGGACAGGAATTTCTGGTAGAACTTGTTATTTCCCTTCTGACTTTTGGGTAATGAAATTGATTTGCACGTAAGAGCAAACACTTCTGTTGACCCTGGGCTGGATCAGATGAGGAGTTGATTTGGTGTTGGTGATGATGATAAATTGCACCCTAGAAAATTCTGCTTAATGCTTTTTCCTTCTTCAGTTAGGTGGATGATTAGGATAATAGATATAATTTACCACCTTGTTGGGAATGTTGTCTGGAATGCTTATTTTGTCATTCTGGTTTAGAAACCAAAAGAAAATTGGGTTATCTTTAATTAAGAGAATCAAATCAGATAGTTCTATTCGTCTTTTATGTGCTAGTTCGTACATATCACTATGATACTATTTTTACTGTATATTAACTGAATGCATTTTTATGTGGATCCACACATTACTTTTCATTGATAAATTATGAAATATAACTACCACAGAATAGGATGACTTGAGAACGGAAATTTGATATCTAATATTTTCTGAAACACCAAACTTGTTGGGGGTATTCCCTCTGTGGGTTTGTGAGCCTTGCAGTTTAATGCTTGTGTCATATTTTTTGTACCAAAATACTAGCAACTATCAACTTTTTACAAGCTCACTATTTTATTGATTTATTTTATTTTATTTTATTTTATTTTTATTTTGCAGTGGGGCTATGTTGTGATTACAACTCCAAATGGTATTTTGGACCACGAGGAGGCGATAAAACAAAATGTGGGCGGCCAAGTTCTTGGTTATTTCCATTGATTAAGGTCTCTTGCATGTTAGTGTGTAAGACTTATACTTCATTCCTACAAAAGCTTCTCAAGTAGAGATCATGGCAGTAGAAACTTTTTTCATTATAGAGCTCGATCAGATATTTCTCGCTGCTGGAATTGAGTGATCTTTCTTGCATATTACGACAGCAAAAACCATGGCTGAGAAAATGTTATTGTTCGTCAAAATCACAAGGATATTGCTTTACTGGTGTGGTTTTTTACCATGGCCCGAGACACAGATTAATCTCTTTATCATGTGAAGAAGAATCACACGGAAAAATAAGCCACGCTGTAATGTACAATAGTCAGCTTTCACGAGTGCGCTTATTGTTCATACATTCAAGACCAATGCGCCAAAATAGGGTTCTTGTTAACACGAAAAAGTTGTAAAATGCATAAAATTTTCTTGGTTATGATTTACAAACAATTAGTTATTAGTTATAATATAAATATAAGTAAAAATTTCTTCACAAAAAAATTTCTTCCATTCATTTATAATTTTCATAAAAATAGTGAAAAAAATTGCTTAACAAGACACCGGATAAACTTTACTGGATTTTATAAAATTTTCATTTCTTTTGTGCTAACCAAATAAACCTGGTGCTCTTTAGATTGTGCAGGGGGAGGGAGGATGAGAAGCTTTTTATCAAATTACTACCCCCTTAGATGATGCACTGCTCAACAGAACATAGGTTATCATTTCGGCACAAACAAGGTTCCCATTTTTGGGATCAGATTAACTTAAAAAGGCACTCCTCCAACAAATTACTACTTGATTAACAAGATAGTCGTCTCAATCTTGAAGACATTTTCAAGACCTAAGCATGAACCAAATCAGCCCAATCAGACGTCTCATTTCATCCTTTAAATTTTACTTGCACAATTAATAAACCGGAACTGATAGAAACTCCAAGTCCAACCTTAAAACAATTCAAGAATTTCATACTAATAAACCAGCTTTTACACACAGAGAGTATCCGGAACTAATCATGCTAAAACATGAAAACAATACAAGTAACCTCAGTGGAATGACATGAAAAAGGTCGGCTACAACATTAATGCAACTTACTACGGAGTTATTACATAATTTAGAAACTTGATTTAGCAATGAAAGAGTCAGAATTGCATCTAGAAAAACGCTAAGATAAAACACTCATTTTGGTTCAGCGTGTTTGCAAAACATTAACAGTTTCAAAGACGACTAGATTGCTCCCAGGTGGCCATAGTCGAGTCCCCGTGCAAGTCAATCCACGGGTACAACAGCTTAAGAGGGCACTGCAAGAACACGTACATTTACGTTAGGGGAAAAGATCTCTCAAATACGCTCAAGGTTCAGGACACAGAAGGAGAAATAATGTAGAGGCAAAGACATACTGTAAGTGGAAGTGTCAATTTGCTCAGGCAGCTCCTTAATATCAACCTCAAACCGCTCTTGAACCTGCAGAACGCCATGCCAATTAGGAAAAGGCAAAAATCATTAAAGTGTAAGCAACATATAGCAGATCATTAATTCCCAAAACCTGGTTAAGAACATCTGAATCTGAAGCAGAAGACACAAACGTGATCGCAAGCCCTTTAGTACCAAATCTACCAGCTCTACCAACCTGTTACGCATAGATATTCTGAACTAAGTATACCATTCATGCATACAGAAGATTCAACATAACCAAAGTATATATAATCTGTACCCTGTGTAAGTAAGTGTCAGCAGAATCAGGCATATCATAGTTTATCACAATATTGACGCGTTCAATATCAATTCCTCTTCCAACTAAATCTGTCGCAGCCAAAATTCTCTTGTGTCCTTCCTTGAAGCCCCTGTACCTAGTCAACCTGCAACAAGAAAGAAAGACCCTAACAATTCTGTAAACAAATACAAAACAATTTTCTGACATCTTTCCATCTGATGCTGAAAATAGGACACATCCAAAAAAGCAAGATGAATATTAAACAGGGAAAATGGTTCAATGTTTCCGCATTGATGAACCCAACATTAGATAAAAAAGAACTGAAACAAGCTTCCAACCAAATGCATAAGAAATATTTGGCAAGCCAATTGAAAGCACTTTATTTATCAATACAACTAAAAAGAAAAACTGACACACAACTTTAACATAGGCACCTGTTAAAAAAGTCAAAGCCCATCTGTGCCAGACATGAAAGAAGGAAAATAGATTAAACCAACCAATGCACAGCATACAAAGCCTCATTGAGAAAAAAAGCTGTAAGAAACTGGGTGATACTTGAATGGGACCATGGATAAAGTATCCAATTTAGGTAGTCGTTATTTGTACAACAGGGGAATAAATACAATGACGAAAATAAGAAATAATTGGTCACCAAATAAACATTCAACACAACCAGCCATCAGACTCAGCAAAATAAGGAACAATCCCTCAATGTAACTTTACCTTTCCTCCTGGGACATTCCAGAGTGGATGCAAATAGAAGGGAAGTTGCATTCAACCAGAAGCTTGTTTAATTCTGCAGCTCTGCTCACACTTTTCACAAAGATAACAACTTGATTGAAGTCCAAAGCATCCAGCAGATCATTCAGCTTCCTGTTCTTTTCACCCTCGCTTAGTTTAATGTAGTGCTGTTAATATGCAAAACACATGTTCACAATTTGTTTCTTTAAAAGAACGGCAACACAATTTTAACATTTAACAAAACAATCATTTATACCTGCACTAGGCCATGCAGAGTCAGCTTAGCCTCGTCATCCACATATATTTCCATAGGCTGTAATGGAAGAAACGTTAGATAAAGCAGATTAGAAGTCTTTCGGCAAGAGAACTGAATCCAGTACTGCATCCTATGATGCCTTTACGACACTTCAAACCACAGGATTCCAAACCAGTCTCAGTTTGATAACTACAGATATTGTCACCCATAAGTAGCTACATTATGCTAGCCAGCCTCTTGAAATAATAAAGCTTACCACAGGTGTCACAAAACAAACCATATCCACAACCATAACTAACTCCAACCACTGATCACTGAAAATTTCAAAAGAAGTTTGTATGGGACTTGGGGTAAATAGTTATTGATGACATATATCTATGGATCAAAGGGGGTCATTGAGACTGATATATAAAACTGGTTAAGCTGGAATCCCAAGGAAGAGATGGCATAAAGGGCCTGTCAAGTTCAAGGGAGATTGGCCACGGAACATTACATCTAGCATAAACTTCTTGCAGACAGGTCGAATCTCCTTGCTAAGCGTTGCTGAAAACATCATCACTTGCTTATCATGGGGTCATCTTAAAATTTCCTGCACATCTCTCCGCATGTCTACATAGCATAAACAACTATAAGATGAGATTCCCATATTTGTAGAGTATAAAGTCAAATAACTTAAACTGAAAAACACAAAACAAATCCTATACCAAGCGACTCAAGCATTTTATCACATTCATCAAGAATAAAATGCCTAACATTCTTCAGCACAAGGTCCTTATCTCTGGCAAGAGCAAGAATCCTCCCAGGTGTCCCAACAACAATGTGGGGACACTCATTCTTTAAAAGTTCTTTGTGAGTCTTAATGTTGACGCCTCCGTAAAAAACAGCAACTTTAATATCAGTCAAATAGGTGCTAAATCTCTCAACTTCATGACATATCTGCATAGAAATCAGAACATGAATCAGATAAACAATTATGAGTTCTATAATATTTCATACAAGGTTTGCCCTTCCTGCAGAATAACACTGAGAACTGAGGGAGACCTTGGTCTCAAGAAGTCTTTTGTAAAGAACACATGAAATCCAGAGGTATATTTAGGCTAAAGGATCATCTACTTGTAATTTTATAGATAAAAATATTAGTTTGATTGATAATTTATAACTCAAAGGATCATATACTTGTGATTTTATGAATAAAGATATTAGTTAGACAAATAATTTTAACAAAATATTCATATGAGTAATACATACAGAACAATTGTTTATATTAATACATCAGAGATCTCTCCGAAATCTCTATTTTCGGACCATCCCAATTGTCCACAATAAGACCATGAATCAAAAGGGCAAACCTTGATTTCATATATATTATTTTCTACTCAAAGAAATCACAAATTCAAAAGATAATGAGCTGCCTTCCAACCTGGTATGCCAGCTCCCTTGTATGACACAAAACAAGAGCACTGACTTGACCCGCAGAGGGTTCAATCTGTTGTAATGTCGATAATACAAATACTGCAGTCTTCCCCATCCCAGATTTTGCTTGGCATATAACATCCATCCCAAGAATGGCCTGAGGAATGCATTCGTGTTGCACTGATGGAGTACCACACAAAATTTAGGCAAACTGGATCTTGTTCAATGAAAAGTTTGCAAAACCAATTTCTCCTCCAAAGGAATACAAGATTGGATTTTATTACCTGGAATAAATAAACAATTTAGAATAAGAAAATCAATAAATAAAGTCACCTTGTGTATAAGAACCAAATGGTTAACAAAATTTGCACAATTAGAGGAGGAAAAAAAGGGATCATGGTATATGTAGCAACCAACAAAACAATCACAAAAGATAGCTGGTACACAAACAGCCATTACTATATGCAATATCACACTCTTTGGCCACTATGAAATCAACAACGAATTTTTTCATATCTCGGTCAGAACATGAAATCAATCAAAATCAAACCATCACAAAATATTCATGAAAAGGCAAAAAAATCATAAAAACAATATAGAAAGTAAACAAGAGATGAAATTTATCTAGCGTATCAGATAACAGAATTAAAAAATAATTGCCTTCTGATGGATGCTCGAATCCCGAATCAACAATGGCGCGTAGCAACTCTGGCTTCAAAAGGAAATCTCTGAACCCTGAGCTATGAATCCCAACATAACCCCTGCAAAAGAAGACAATGAATAAGTACATAACACCAAATTGAGTCCATAAGAAACTAAAGCTGACCACGGGCAACAAGCATGACAACACAAATGTAGAAAATACATTCAAACATAAACGTAGGAACATAATTCCAAAAGCAAAAGCAAGAAAGAACAAAACGCAACCTATGAACTTAAAGAGATAGGATTGGGACCAAGCATATATCAGACATCAGTCCCTCAAAGCCAAATTCTACATATGAACATAAAAAAACATGACTGGGAAAAAGAACATATCAGACATCCGATCCTCAAAAGCCAAATTCTAAACAACACAAATTCAATCACTTTTGCAAAAAAAAAAAAAGTACAAGCGAACCTGTAAATGGGCAGTGGCAAAAAAAAAAAAATCTCAATTTATCACAATATTTCTATATAATAAATAACCATCTTTTAATTCTCACTGCCATTAGTAAAAAAGAAGTCACACTCATCTATTAACCAAAAATGTTACAAATTAACCATTAATTTTATGATGGGAATTTAAGGTAAGCGTCTAAAATCCAATTTTCTATTCAACATTAAAGATCTTTAAGACGAGCCCGTACACAAGCCCAAGCTAGCAACGTGTGAGCTCAAATAGCAATCAACTGAGACCCACATGTGACTCGACCAAGCTATGAACAGTCCTATTTAAATCCACTATCACAAAACAAGCAACTAGATCAACCCAGACACAACAAACCTTCAACCAAACTACAAACAAAACACAAAATTACAGTTCTTCGAATACGAACTCAAAAAAAAGAAAAAAAAAAAGATCTTACTTCTTGGCTGATTCTCCCGCGCCCTTGGCCGCAGCGGAGTCGGGCCCCTTGTCCTCCTCCTCCTCGTAATCAAGCAGCTCCTCCTCGTACGCATCGTTCTCCCTGACTTCCCCATCCTAAACCAGCAAAGAAGCCACCTTTAACCAAAATTCGACATCGGCAACAACAACAGCACCGCAAGAATTCCAAGAAAAACGCAAACCTGCCTCGAATTCGCCGGCGAAAGGGGAGAGATTCGAACGAGCAACCTCTGGTTTGGTCGAGCTCTCTAGGGTTTATCCAAGGGATTGGGGAGGGGATGGGGGTAATTTATATGTGGGCGTTCGATCATAGATGGGCCGAAAATGTGTGGGCCGTGGTCAATTTGTTTTCGGCCCATTGATGGGCTTGTTAACTACAAGCCCACTAGTGGGAAAGCGAATAATAAGTCTCAACATATCTTATGTACTAGCCAAAGACCTCCTTTAAAATTTACTTATTATAATATAGATTTAACAAATATGTAAATTTAAATTGAATAAATAATAATTTTAGGAATAATTATTCCATTTAATCTTAACGAATAATATGCACTTAAAATTTAGTATAGAATAGTTGTGTAAAATCATAAAATTTAATAAGAAAATATCATAATAAAAATAAGTAGACATACTAAATAAATTAGTAATCAATGAGTAAAGTTCTTAATCCGAATAAGATTTTAAATAGTCAAATAGGATTAATCAAGTTTTTTGGATTTTTAATACAGGTAGAATTGTACTCTAAAGTTTGTTTACACATAAATAATAATAAATGAATAAACAAAAATCTAAATTAAGCAGGTATTCATTGGTATATAGAGTTTAAAATATTAACAAGAAAGAAAAAATTATTATGAAAAGATTATAAATATCTAAATTAAATTAACAAAAATTTTGAAATTTCTAAGTTGAATAGAATTTTAATGTCCTTTTAATAAAAAATGAAGCAATAATAATATAAATTTTATATTAAATAAATATTAATATATATGAAATTATTGTGAGCCTCTTTGCGTCCACTTCCATCCCATTCCTCCTTCTCCAAAGCAGCGCCCAACCGTAGAAAAGCGAAGTTTTTTGGATTTTTTAGCATTTGTGGTTTTTGAAATTTATTTTTTAAAATTTTATGTCATTTCATTTCATTGTATCCTCGTGTTTTATGTTTTTTCCGCTAATTGTATTGAAATGCTTGATATACCTACCTACTTAGCTATTTTGGTTATTGCTTGACTTGTTTGTGCATTTTATCTTAGTATGATAGTATATATGTATGCTCAAATTGATTAATTTGCTTGTTGAACACCGTATAATTACGGATCCTAGTGTTTGTTTTATTTTCTTAGACAAACTTTGAGCTTTGAAGTAAAATCTTTTTCACTACTAACTTATACTGTTTTCCATAGAACATACCTGAGTTCAATTTTTTGAGAAGTTCCATTGCTTTTATTTATGTTGAAAGGGCATGCATTAGTAGGAATTGCTTTACTAGGTTTCGTTTGGTTGATATGAAAATAATGTAATTAAAAAAATAAATTTTATAAAAAATATAATTAAATAGAATGATATAAAAATTTTAAAGATTTTTCTTATATGTTTAGATAATATGAAAAAAAGATAAAAATAAAATATTTTTTTCTAACGTCTGTTTCCATAATGTACTCCATTTTTTTATTTTTCACAAGAAAAATTACTTAGAAAATTTTTTACATAAACTTGTTATGACTGAAAAGAAAATTTCCTTTGACTAAACTCCTGGACAACCAATATAATAAAAATTTTTATCTCCAAATTTTACATTTTTTTCACATGATTTTAGGAAAATCAAAAAGCCTTTAATTTAATTCCACCTCTCTCAAATATTTTAAATGGAGACATTTACCTTTCAATAAACATATACATGCCCATACCTAAAAACACAAAGCTTTATAGAGATATGTCCTACAAGTATGAGATTTTTAGCTAATTCAATTTCATACACAAACAAACATTTTATACAGATTTATACTCTTTGCCTAGTTTACACTTCATTATAGGCATATTGAGAACAGTTTGTGTTATTTTTTCTTTTGTTGTATTCCATCTAAAATCATGCTTTAACCATAGCCATATTGTTCATGAAAGCATTAATTAATTTCATAGGTTATTGCAAAAAGCATGTTAGGAGGAGGCCTCGAGGATTTGTTCAAAATAATTGATATTTAAATAGAGTGAAAGCAAATAGAATGAAGATAAATTTACTTTTGCAATAGAATAGGATCAAAGTTATAGAATACAACTTTTTTGGTTGATTTGATTTCAATCACTTGACGAGAGATTTCTTGGTTGATTTGATATATATATATATATATATATATATATATATATATATTTATATATATATGTAGCATGGATCCCTAACCTATATATTCATATTTAGTTAAGGTGAACTCTTTTAGTTTATAGCAATAAAAGATAAATATGAATTTGGGTATATCTTAAAACTACATCCAATACAAAAAGAATAATAATATTCAATTATTTTAACCTCTTTGGGATTTTATTTTATCATTTGGTAAGAGCTGGCTTATGAGTATAAACTATATGAAAGCATGAACACAAGCAAAATTTTTGCTAATATTACTGGTTGTGTCACATAAAAATTTTCAGGATTAAATTTGACAATAGTGGAAGCATTCAATTGTGGAGAATGTTTTGCTGCTACCATGCACTTGAGCAGGATGGGAAGGGAGAAACTTAGGTTGATTTTCCCATTCTTTCATGCAAATGGTAGCAGTAATGAACCATTGATGAGCTCCAAGAAGCATGTTGCAAATTTATATTTAAGTGACTCACAGTTGGATGGAAAAATTAGTGGTTCCAATTTATATTAATTGTAAATATAGCACTCTATAAACTTTTTCAAAGTTATAAAAACATGTCAATAATATTAAGAAGTGTTCATGAGGGCTACATGTTATACTATTATTGTATTTGGACACAAATTATATCAATAAGTATCTTATTAGATTTAAACCACCATCTCTCGTTCTTCCTCATTTAGCACATTAAATCAAGCGCAAAAGTTTCTCGGAACAAGTAGATTTAGAATGCCATAACTCTTGCTCGTCCTATCAAATGCAAGAAAGTGCCCCACGTCCAATCCGGTTCCTCTACCACCCAGAACCCCCAATTAGATTGAGACACGATACACTTTTTTTAATTATTTAGAGAAATGGCTGGATTTAACCTGTTGCACTTTTTTTAATAGGAGGGTGGCCCTTGGGTTCCCTTTATTGGAACTATGTTTTTATTTATTTTTGTTTCGAAGAAGGGAAAAGTCATCAATAAAAAAGCAACAATAATAACTAATAAGCAATCAATATCCACCAATACATACTTAATTCTTCGTTAACACACAGAAAGCACCAAAAAGTGTGTGAGTTCTTTTTAATCGGACCAGATACAATATAAACAAATTAAATAGAAGACGGGGTAGTATCTAATTCTTTTCTTTTTCACTCATATATTTCATATATTTTCTTTATTAATATATATATATTTACCCATCTGCACGTCTGTATAAGAAAGAACCTTGCATGAGTACCCAATATTGAAATGTTAGCAAAATTAGAACAAATTTTTGTCAACAGGGAGACAGATTGAAAAATGGAAAATAATGAAAAATATGCAAAGAATTAAAAATCGATTAACTGTTGCAAAACCTGATAGAAACTCCAAGAAAATTTTATTTTGTATTACCAGGTGAAAACCAAGTTTGAGACTACAATGTTAAACCGTGGATTATCAAATTTTGTCTCTTAGACTTGAAATCAACTAGAATTTTCATGTCCAAATTCAATAGAAGATGAATATTCAAGAATCTAGAAGATGTTCTAGTGAGTTGAGTGATTCTTGTTAAAGGCTAGAACACCAATGAACAGGCAATTAGGGTTGGGCACGAGCTCTTATCGAGTCGAGTTTTGCCCAACTCGAACTCGGATTATTTGATAAACGCATAGAGTTTTGAGTTATATAGTTTCAAGTGGAGTTATTTTAGTTCGAGTCGAGCATGATCGAATTCGAGTTAAGCATCAGTCCTGTTCAAGTTTTATCACCCAGTTGAAGAATCTAATTAGTTTTTTATAATGTAATATTTTTATTTTTTTGTAAAAATATAAATAATATTCTCTATAATTGTTAGTCATATAGTAAATATTATATTTTTATTTTTATTTTTATACTAAATTATCATTTTTAATGTTATATTCTCTATGTATTATCAAAGCCGTGCCCAACCCTACAAGCAACTATTGAGAGACTGAAGCCAAGCATCAGTACAATCACTTCCCCATTATAAAAGCCGAGAAAAAGGATTCTTTTTATTGACAAAAATTAGAAGCTGTAAAAGAAGATCCAATTTGCACCCTTGTTATACTCATGCAATAGAAATATGTTAATTTTGAAAAGCTTTTATGAGATGTATGTGATCTTCCTTATTAAGCTAAAGATCCAATACAGAGTGCTGCTAAAAAGAAATTTTTTAGTTTATTGGTATTTTTTTAATACAGTGAGCGCTCGAGCACTTAAAGGCCGGTGCCCAACTGTCTGGGTGTTTGGTTACTTTGTGATAGGGCACACTCACCTTTTCGTTTGGGTCGCATTATTTCAGTACCCTTTCTTTTTAAACCTACTACATGCTTTTTGAGTTTTCTTCTTCCCAATTTTTTTAACGGTGACTTTTGATTGATTTTTCAAAGGAAGAATTTAATTTTGAAACGGAGTTTGGATTTGATGCTACCAGGAGATTGAAGACTTTCATTGTTGTTGCAGTCTCAAGGAAAAAAGTCTATAGTATTTTAAATGCAAGTTACCGTTGAATGTTTTAGCGTAGAAGACGGTAATCTTGTATCAAAGAAAATATTTCAGTGTGCCTAAATAAAATATTAGATTTTGGATATGTTTTCTTCAATCATGTGTGCGTATTTCAGTGTGCCTAAATAAATTATTAGATTTTGGATATGTTTTCTTCAATCATGTGTGCATATTTCAACATATGTAATTCTCATTTTCCAACATCATCAGCTGTAATCATCTTTCAGCACATGGCCTAAACCATTCTAAAACAAAACTTGTATTTGACTTACAAACAAATGTGGGTGCAGTCTACATTACTTATTGCTCACCTTTCACAAACAATTGAAGTAAAAAAACAAAAAAAACAAGAAATGCACAAGATTGTTACCCTTGTGTTCATATCAGATTGACAAAATTGAGCCTTACTATGGTTACAAAAAAAGACTTTTCTTAACGTTTTTTTTTTCACTCTTCTACATGTCATTTTTAACCGTAGAGAAAAATGATAAATTGTTTTTATGTTTAAAAATATTTTAAGATGAGTTTGTATTAATTTTTTAACTTTTTTCGCTTCAAAAAAATATTCATTAATCTTAAAACGTGAAAGTGAGCTGGATAAACTTTTCTCTACATTTTTTTGCGCAGAAAAAATTTAAAAATCAATATATACTTACCTTAAAAAATATAAAAATAGATTTAAAATTTTTTATACAGTAAAAATTAGTGTGAAGAAGACGTTCTCCTCTACATTTTTTTAAACACGGAGAAAAACCAGTTTTTTTATAATGTACAAGTAGCCTAGAGCTCCAAGAGAGGACATGCAAAAGCTCGGTTAAACAAGTGATTGCCCAGTGTACTATTTGGTACGGAATCATACATGCACTGTCTACTTCTGCTGCATGGTATTCAATTAGTATAGGAGAGGCCAAGTTTTTTTGCTTATTTTCAAGTTCCATATTGTTGGTGTCCATCTGATTATTCATATTTACAAAGCTTCTTCCCACATTGCTAAGGTCATTCACACGACTAGGAATTTGTTGTAGTACTTGTTATAGCGAGTTCGTTCAAGCACTTATTTGATTGGTTTAAATCTTTTAAATTAGTGGTGTTTAAATATTTAATTTTAATAATTAAAGTGATTTTTTAATTAAAAAAATTTAAACTAATTAAGCAAGTTCTAGGGTGTGTGTGCTCTATCACTACCTAGAACAAATCCCACATATATATATATATATATATATAAAATTAAAATTTATCAAAAGTTTAAAGTTATTAGACAAAAGAAAAGTTGTATAGTGTCATTCGTTCATGTAGTCATATTTATGTGCAAAAGATGAATGTGAGTACATGAACGAATGTCACTATACAACTTTTCTTTTGTCTAATAACTTTAAACTTTTGATAAATTTTAATTTTATATATGTGTGGGATTTGTTCTAGCCCCAAACTCTGAGTATTAAGGGTTTTAATCGAGTGAGTCAAGTCAAGTCAGGTGTCATGCTCAAGTTCAACTCATTTATTTCGAGTTCGAGTTAAACTCAACTGGGTCCAAGGCGAGTCAAACACAAGCTAGCTCGATTATTATTCATATATAATTTTTTCTAAATAAATTGCACTAAAATTAATTATGAAAGTTTGAATAATTTAATTTCAATTTTATTCTATGCCAAACAGTCTATTAGAAACAAAATCATTATATTATACTATAAAACCATTATTATAATACAATTATATTTACTAATTTTTATATTTTATATAAATAACTATATATAAATATAGATAAAATATCTATCTAATCTAAATTATCAAGTTTCGAATCGAGTTGAACGGAATGGGGGTGTGCGTGTGCTCATGCTAGTTTGATTCGAGTTGAGCCTTAACTCGAACGAAAACGAGCCAAACATCGAGTGAATTCAACCTCGATGGAACTCTTAACACCTCTAAGTATGGTTCTTTTTTCCGTATTATTATCAAGGCCTAACTGTTACTCTCAAGAAAATTATACGCGATGATCAAGGTCTACAAGATTAGAGTAATGGATATGTTCCTCTAGATTAAAGAATGGTTTTGCATTTTTTTACTTGATGATTTGACATGGCATCATTCCTAAATTTCTATCAATGACAACTTTGAACACCATCTTCCTATCATAGACAAAGTTGATCATCTTAAATAGAGTGTTTGATTTTGGTCTTCAATTAGGAAAGGTTTGTCTATGTGTATTGATTAATCCTAAATGCACATTCTAGGTTTTAATAATTACACGGTGATAATGAACAATATGGAAGCCCACGATAATGAAGTCTTAAGTCGGTTGTATTCCTTAAAATATTAGTTTTCCTAACATTGAATTTAAATGTAAAATAAATTTGAACGAATATTCTTAAATTACTCAAAAAATTTAAAAAAATTACAAATCATCATTTCTTATGATTAATAAAATAATTTTAAAACTCTCTGAGCCGACTCCACTCTATAACTTGCCTAGTTAAATTTTATAGATGACTCCAAAGTGATTAATTTTATAATTGACTTATCTAGTTAAGTAATAAAAGTTATCAAAATATATTATCTTTTTTTATATTAGCTAAATTAATATTTTTAAGTAATATAAATCATATATTTGTCAATTTTAAGTGTCAAAAGATTAATATATACAAATTTTGTATAATTATTTATTTATATAATTAAAATTTAATATAAATGACTTTAAGTAAGCTTAAAATTGACTCCAAATGGACTTCACTTCACGGCATGTCAAGTTTGAGTCTGAGTTTTGAGTTTTTAAATTATAATTAATAAACATTGAATTACTAATCACCCTAAATTAATCCAAAAGAAATTATAAAATTACCACGAACCATCTCTTCGAGAAGAAGCTATTGAGTGTGAGCCATCGTGAAGAAACCACGCCTACCATGGAAGCATGGTAGTGCAATCAACCAACCAATAGATTGAGGTCAGATGATAGCCATGGTCAAACGTGAAACACACAAAAACAGCATTACACGTCTCCAAACCTCAACATCACAGGCAATGGGGTTCCACCCTTGATAACACCAAATAGTGACATCCATGAATGCTATTCCATTGTGATATTATCATCTACACCATCTTGGTCATGCATTAAACCTCCTTCCATAGAAAAAGAAGGTCACATTTGCAGGAAGGGAGGTGGTCAAGAGCCTGAAATGAGCAAGTGAGAAGGAATTATTGCATGACCACAAGTAGTTGAGGTTGGAGCAGGTTCAATTTGTTGCTTTGGTGAAGGAATGAATGTTGGGTATTTATGATTGAGAGGATTAAGGGTCATTTGCAATTGGTGAAATGAAGTTATCAAGTACCCATTAATGGGAGCTTAAGGGATGACCAACTGATCAGCTTAACTGCTTGGACCAATATTTGTCAATGGTGGGATTGCATTGAAATGGAAGGAAGAAATAAATGGCAAGTAGACTTGTCAATGGAATTGGTGGCAGGGTTTGGCCAAATGCAGGAGTGGTCACGGACAGCGTTGGTCCGGGTCGGGTTCATATTTTCCCCTTTTAAAACCATTGCCATATATTTATTTTATTTTTATACGGCAAATTTTGCGGGCATTGTGTGTGTCTGTGGGCGCGGGAAATGTAATTAAAATTAATTAAGCGGATGGATGTGAGAAGTTTAACTTGAAATGCTGTTTTTAACAAAGTCAGAACAAAAATTTCAAATTAATTAGGTAAATTTATGAAGGGAAAATTTTCAAAATAATTAGCCTGCCTTAATAAGAATGGTCACATGAACATAACTTGTACCTCGATTAATTCGTATCTTTTATGACAACTTAAAAACACTAACTCAACCTTAAAAAATCACAAAAAACTTTACAAAAATGAATAACAATTGAATAACTTTTTTTTGTAAATTTGATAATTTCATTACTACAATTTAGTTATATGATACACATCAACATTTATCTCGTTCAAATTAAATAATTTAGATGCTTGGTCAATTCAAATTTAAGCATATGATTTTAAACTTCATCAAATTTTTTTGTGTAACTGCACAATTGAATTTTTCTTTAAGAAATGATAGTTCCATAGGACATTGAAGTCTTAAATTGATAATTACTATGTGCCCCATAGAACATAAATTGCAATGAAGAAAAAGAAAAATAAAAAGAAAAGATAAGAGAGCCCCTTAACATTAATAATTTTCCGCTAAAATGTAATAAACCCACAATTGTCTCAAGTATACAATTAATTTTGCGATTTATATAACATCTACGAAAATAATTATGCACTCGTCGGCCACACGATCGAGCCGTATCATCCGTGACCATGACCGATTTAGGTCCGTGACCATGACCAGCCCTACTTAAATACCCAGTGGTTATTAAGTCTAATCAGGCCTTTACTAAGACCACCTCCAAAAATGGTTTAGTTGGTTACACATCTAAACTACTGCCCTAACAAACTCTAGCCAAGTCTCCCCATTTATGTGAGATAATTGCAATTTGCAACCAAATCAGGTTTTAGCTGACTTTAGACAAGGAGGAAATATAGAGAAGTCCACTGCATTCCACAGTAATCGTCTCCTCTTTGTTTTTGAGATGAACTTTAAATATGAAATATATATGGTTATGAACTTTTGCTATTCATAATCTTATGAACAAGTTCAAATTTCTCATTTTGACAATGACCCATCTTTCTCACTTCTCCAAGGCTTTATCTTATCTATTATTCAACTATGAGAATATTAATTTGGTGATACATTTGTATACAAATACTTCTCCTATTTTTTTCACCTATATTATACTAAAATAATAAGAACATATCAGAATGCAAATTTTAATATTATGAGATTACGAGACAAATAATACCACAAAGTAAAATGTAGATGTTTATGATTCAATCCTACCCAGAAAAATAAGGAGGGAAGAACTATTGTAGAACTTAGAGATACAAACTATGTAGTGATCATGCAATATGATTCCACTAGCATTCCACCTATTCCATGCACTAATAAAAACTACACAATCGAACACAAAACCATTATTTTTTTGCAAAAAAAGAAAAAAGCATTCCCATATATCTGAATTTCTCTCCATACAAGCATGCAAAACCTTCCATAAATCACAAAATAAGTGATCCAAAAGCTAATGTTTTTTTGTTTTTTGGTATCATATCATATCATATCTAAAAATCTCTTTTTTTTGGTTGATATCTCTGGGAAATGTATGTCTTAGTTTACTGGTAACGAGTACCTGGTGTGTACATGGCGAGATCAGGCCAACCATTACCACTCCCCCAGCAGCTCCCATCCCCCATCTCCACAGCCGGCTCCCCGCCGTCGCCGACGTCGGCGCCCAGGTCGGAGCTCTCCGCCGGGAAGTGGCCGAACTGCACCGGCGGCAGGGCCGGGCCGTCGGAGCTCAAGCTGTCCAGCAAGCTCCCGAACTGCCCATTGGAGGCCAGCAGGGAGCTAAAGCTGCCGGGTATGTCCAACATGCGGCGGTCCTCTTCGAACACCGCCGGCGGGTTGGCGGCGGCGGCGGCGGCGGTGGGGGCGGAGGAGGCCAAAGGCGGAGTCTTTTTGGAGGAGGAAGAGGGCTTGTGCTTGGGGTGGTGGTTCTTGCGGGTGCCGCCGCCGACGCGGGATGTTGCGCTGGGCGCCACCCTTGGTCCAATACCGGCGGCAGCTCTTGCAGAAGTGGCGGGGCTGGGAGAGGTTGTAGTTGTTGTAGTAGCAGAACTTGGTGTTGGTGGAGTCGCACCTCGGGCACTTGAGCTGCTCCTGCTCTGCCACCGCCGGCTTCATCACCTGGAATGTGCTCCGGTCCTCCATCTTCTTCTCCAATGGCAGCCCAATGCCCAGAAAAGATTGGAAATTAGATGTTTTCGAGAGATGGGTATGCTAAGGTTAAAGGTCGGCGAGAAAATATGATTCTGGGTTGTGATGACACTGTTCAAGAACAGAAAACCATCCTTGAATTTGTTCAGACTTTCAGAGGACGGTGATGGTGAAGATCAAGGGGATTGTCATGGAAGATCGGTGAAGCATAGTATTGTCCAAGATGAGGAAGGGATTGGTGGTGATGATCTAGCTACTCGTACTAGCTATAGCTATCTATTGGAGGCACTGAACTCTGGTCCCCTCTCACTTCAAACCTTCTTCTACATGCATAAAAAGAAAACTCTGATATTTTTATACCTGAGATGGGGTTACGCTGTAGCAAACATTCTAATGCCCCACTATATCATGTCTTAGCTAATTATAATTGGCACTCAAACGGAGGTTAGCATGAGCTATTATTATTTTTCACTGGCATCCATCCTTCCTTCCCACGGGGAGAGGCTTTGTGCTTGCTCCATCATTCCTGTTTACTCCTTTGTGCCCTTGAAATGTTGGATGCTTGGGAACATTGTTTTTTAAGTGTGCATTCTGGCCGAAAATCTAATGATTAAATGTTGAGATTAAACACCAATAATAGCCGATAATACGCAGTTGCACCTATAAATTAAATGACTGCGGTTTTTTTCTGGGTATAATTGATGGTAAAAAAACCAAAAAGATGCCAGCAAATGAAAATTTTCAAAGTAACTTGATCAAGGTTTCGACTAAAATGGCCAATATGATCTTAAAATTAAAAACATACATCAATATCATGATTCAATTGGAGTGGAAACATAGGAAATGATCAAATGGCTAAGTTTAAAAAAAATGGTAAGAGAATGAGTGAACGTGAAGAAAGGAGTGAAGGGAGTGGGGTTGCCGCATGATAGATACACCATGTGATGTTACACATTTGGATCCCATTGATCTTGCCTTCTTTTTTATTTTCATTCACTATCCCATTGATCTTGTTTTCAACCGGTGATTAAGAAAAAAATTCACTAATCGCACATCGTAGAACATTTATATCATGCTAAACGCACTAATCATGATTTATATTTGGTCAATCGTGTCAAACTAGATTTAACTAGTTTATAAAAATTATAAATAAAATCTTTTATTCGACATTGAATATATTTTGTCATTAATATTTAAATAAGTACTCTTGGTTAAAATACCTTAATTTTTAACAAAAAAAACTAAATATTAAATACAAAATAATCTCATACAAAACCCTAAACCATATTGGATTTGAAGAATATATACATAATATAGAGTAACAAAAACTTGCACCCGTCCTTAAGAACAAAGTTTCACTTGAACCCCCTTATTTTTTAAAAAATAATTATTCACGCTTCGTGCTTTTAGAAAATAATTACTTATACCCCCTCGTTCAAAAAAGAAAATGATCACTTACACTCTTCGTTTCCAAGATTGTTAATAAATGATTAAACATTGATAATGTAGTCGAAGTTAGACTATGTTTTAACTCAATGATATGACAAACTTGGACACATCATCAAAAAAATATTTTAACACTATTTTCTTTTACTCATTATTTTATTAATTACAAATAAATATATAAACTCTAATATTAATGATAGTAAGTGGTTAAATATTAATGATTTTGTAGAAATAACTTGATGGCATGACAAACTCAAACATGTCATGAAAAAAAATTAATATCATATTTCTAAAAGTAAATATTAATTACATCCTTGATACGACTTAACTTGATATTAATTTTTTTAATGATGTGTTTGAGTTTGTCATGTCATCAAGTTATTTTTGTCAAATCATCAATATTTAAATATTTTTTATAATTAATATTAGAGTTTATATATTTATATTTAATTAATAAAATAATAAGTTAAAAAAATAGGATTAAAATATTTTTACTTATAATGTGTCAAGTTTGTCACGCCATTAGGTTAAAACATAGTTTAACTCCGATCACATCATCAATATTTAACCGCTTACTTGATGTTAGAATTGAGAAGGTATAATGATTACTATTTTAAAAGTACAGGGTGTTATTGATCATTTTCTAAAAATAAGAAAAATAAGTGATCATTTTTTTTAAAGTAGGGGTATAAGTAATACCTTGTGCTACAGGGGGTGTGAGTAATTTTTACTCTATAATATATTATAGTTTTAAAAAAATTTTAACTCTAATAACTCCTCGACTCAACTCCGCACAAAAATCCTCCGAGCCAAACTTTATTGATGACTCTTGAATAATATATTTTACAAATTATACGCTAATTTTATAAAATATTTTATTTACTTAATTGAAAAAAATATACATAAATGAATCCTAGTCGACTCTAAATTGGGCCCACCGTACAGTAAATCTATAGTGCTGAGTTCTTAAACTATGGGTTAAGCTAATAAGATATGGTATTTATTTAGAAATACGGTGTGAACCTTACCCTTGCTCCCGCCTACTCTAAAATTTTCACAGTATTTGCCGACATTTTGGTAAGTTATTGCGCTAGATCAATCTCTAGATGATAGAGGAAGATAACCCAACTTCAAGTAAGTGATCGGTTGACTGGATTGAGCACCCACCCTCAACAATCTCCCTATCCCGTTCACAACAGATTTGAACGACGTAGCCCAGGATAACCTGCCGTCAGCTACAGAAACCTTTCTTAACACTGTACCATGTGAATGCACGACAATGTGAATTTTGTCCTCTCTCACGAGTTTCCAATTCTTGTTGACAAAGACGAACATGGCCGTCGTATCATTGGAGTGACATTTGAGAAGCTTTTAATATGTGTAAGTGCTCTCCGACGAAGGCAGATACAGACGCAGAGCATGGATGGATGGAGGCTCTGTGCTGCCCACGAGAGAGGACAATGGTGGAGATCCTCGCTGTCCCAACCTTCTACCAAAAATTCAACAGTGCCCAAGTGATTGTTTGGCCTAAACAACATTCTCTTCTTCACTTCTTGTGAGTTGTGACGTTTGTGAGGTTCCCAACGCCAGTGTGTGAATTCAGTGGAGAATAGAATATAAGCAAATGAGATGAAAAAATATTCTCCGGTAGATTACCTTGAATATGTGTTGATTTGTCTTGGGCTGCTGCGGCTCTTCTTTGGCCATCAATCCTTTTCAACAACACATCACCACCACTTGCAGTCTGCATGGATTCGATTCCTTCCAGTCCACTAAGTCAAGTCAGTAGTCACCAATGTTAATCAGTACAGCGCCACCTCAACTTTGCCCAATAAACTCTATGCAATTTAAGAGTGGGAGTAGATGCCTAAACATAGCTGATAGTGAGATTTTGTTCTATTCCAGATCTCACATGCCCAACTTCCCCAACATGATGAAACTGTTTGAAAATACAGATAAGTGAAAAGCCGCCCAAAGTATTCCTCCCAAATGCCTGTAACAGTTGTATATTCAAAGATGAAAAACGTGTTTATAACAAGATCAGTACCTGGCACACTTTGCCCCAGTTGCCCAGGGGAATTAGCTACTTGTGTGTTTTTGCTTCAATATGAAAGGATTCAACTCTCGTTCATCGATGCTGGATAAAAACGCAAGCTCGAAGTAGTGATCTCCTCGGTGCGCATCTCCGCCTCTATGAAACTTCTGGTCATGGAAACAAGAACAAAACAACAAGGAGTTATTCAGACACAAGCCAATACAGCATTATTCAAGAAATAAAAAAGAACAGCGCTCTTGCTCATATCGTGAATAAAATGCATGATCAGTAGATGGATTACCCATTATAAAGCAATCTTTCACGAAGCCTGATCCTGACAAAGAGATGCCACATCTGCAAATAAGAGAAAAGTAAAAAAGGAAACGTATGTCTCATAGCATTAAATTAGCAAAAATCTAGAAATTTTCACTTATAGAAGGTGGTAAACAACAAATGTGACTGACCAAGCTGCTAAACCGTACAAAAATTATGTAAATATTGGATACTTCACAATTTCAGGGAACAATCTGATTACTTCTGTCTCGTCCAAAGAGTGCAAAGCCTAAAGAGCAAGAAGCAATAGCAGAAAGTGTTAGATTTGTGTGGCAGGTCAGAACCTGGAAAACCACCTCGTTGCGATTGATATGACATATTCAACTATTCAACAGAAGTTTCACTTCAGAGCTTAGCATCCAAAAACTGAGTTTAATCAATAAAGGACTCATAAAAATAGATGCACTTAGTCTCATGAATTGCACGAACCGAAATGTTTTAAGAAAAACTTCTCCACTTCAGTGGAATGCGTTCGTTCGAAGACACTAGGTAGAGGGAGACAGCTGTGTTAATTATCACATTTTCAATAACTCATCTTGTTGCATATTTCATCAAAATTTCACGCACTCCTCATCCATCAAAGTCCGTTTCCGTGACACATTGCAGAATTTTGTCAACCGTCAAACACTTAGCAATAGAAGGTACATCTGATGGAAGATTGTCCATCAGTTATCATTTTAGCAAGCTTTTAGTGACAAAATTCCAGAATCTTAAACACATTTCCTCTTCATCATCTTCTCATGCAAAATTCATACACTAAAGAGACCAGCGCAAACCAAAGAAAAAATTACAGATAGCCAACAGAACCAAACCCTAGACATTCAAAGATAGCAAATCACCCTCTCTACCAATAAGCTACGCATACCATATTCACATAATTTTGGGCACAAACAAAACAGTAACAAGAAAAACATTACGATTTTGTGGAGAATTCATGCATCAAAGTCTATTTGTGTGATACATTCCATAATTTTGCGGTCGTCAAAAAACGTAGCAATATTAGGCCCTTTAGGCCCCTAGACTTTAAACAATTAAAAGAAATTCGCCCTCTATTAATCCCATAACACTCTCTTAATTCAAAAACTAACTCAAATTATGATTAATGTAGGATAAATCTAGCAACTCTTCTTTCACACATGGGGCATGACTCGTAGGCAAACTGCAACAATAATTAGCATAGACAAACCCGGCTCAAACATGGTTTTTAAAAAATTAGGTTTTTTCATTACCCTATATTCAAGTTACTGCCGACCTCTACAATCGATATGAGACAAATCTAACAAATAGAAGATTGTCCATGTTAATTATCATCACAAACCTGATTCTATCAATCTACTCGTGACAAAGATAAAGAACCTTAAACACACTCCCCCTTCACCTTATTCTCGTGCAAAAATTCGTACAAAAACAGATGCAAAAATTACAGAACCAGCACACCCCGACACTGAAACGCAGCAAATCATCCTCACCACCGATCGGCTAACCACACCACATTCGCGATATTTTTTGGTGCAAACGAAACAGAAACAAGAAAACAATATGATTTTCTGCCGATTTGAAGCGCTTCGGCCATGATCAGATGCTCCGAAGTTTGAATCGGATTCCGGAGATTGACACCGACGGCAACGTCGGAGGAGGGGTTTGAATTTCGAAATCCCGAGAATTCAGATTTCACAAACTTGTGAGAATTCAAATTTCAGATGTTGGAATTCGAATTCCAAGGAATTACATCCCCCGAAGAATATTTTTTAGAGTTTTGTATACCCAATAGAAAGGTAAGTGCTTGCAATTTATAAATTATACGAGCTACAATTTTTATTTTAAAAGAGCATAATATAAAGAGGAAAAAAATTATTTTAAATAATTTAGTAGGTCTCGCTACTTAAAATCTACATAAATAAATATAAGAATAAATAATTAAGGTGCTTATGAATTTTCAAATCAATTTAATATTTTAAACTTTTCATCTTGATTATTAAAGTAATTGTAATAAAAACTAAGTTTAAAATATATTAAAACTAGTATATTTTTTCATAAAAAATTTAAAATTAGGTCATATTGATGCCCAAAAAAATAAAACTTTATTAATCTCTTAATCATGCACTCTAATTCATATAATTCAAATAGATACCATTATATAGAACCCATTGAAATAGGTTTGTCTTAGAGGTATGCTTATATAAGCTATATAATATAAGGTGTAGCTCACCTTCATTTTCCCGTTTTTATTATCATTTAACCTTCCTTTTAGATATAATGATAATACCCGTTAAACATCGATTATGCACTCATATTTCAAAACTAACTACAAACAATTTTTGTATCTTTTTCTCTCACTTATTATACATATTTATTTCCAGGTTATGCAATATATAACGTTCAGGTAAGGCAATGTGAATGTTCATTTTTGAGGACCCAATGTAACATCTCTTAATATTATTTGTTAAAAAAAATCTTCAAATTAAATAGTCATCAGGATGATAAGAAGTTTATCCCTTATGAAAATTGGATCATGTTGATTTTGGAGAATGCTAAATTAAACAAATGTGATGAAAAAATTATGTTAACCCTATAAATTTAAGCATGTTTGTCGTTTTATTTTTTCAACATTATATTTTAGGGTTTGTTTGGTTAACGAGAAGTAGAAGTAAAAACGATTTACATACACCTCTATTTTTTGTATTAAGAAAATGTGAGGAAAAAAATATATTTTCCATAAACTAGATGGAAACAACACCTCAATGGGATTATTTTTTCATTTTATTCAATCCTTCATCCTTCTCATCTTTAATATAGAGAAAATCATCTTGTTATTTTTCTTACTTTAATTTATAGACTATACAGCGTGAGATAAACATGCTAAGTCGCTCAAAATTTGCAGTACGTATCTGAGCAGACCCCTTCCATTTAAATCAAATTATAATTGAGAATTTATTTGCCTAAAATGTGAGTATTTTCCATTACAAACACATATTTGTGAATATTTAATTTAAGAAGGGTAAATATTTTCGTGCTAATGAGAATACATGAAGGAGGAACATTTCTTCCCTTTAACAAATGAACTCTCCCATCTCGATCGCTCAGGAACTGTTGAATTTTCCAATGCATCTCAACGGTTGCAATTCATTGCCAACACTCCATTTTTTAAACAGGCTTTCCTGATACAAGATGCTAAAAACTGGCATAATATCACGGTGCCAAATTGCTGATGACGAGTCTTAAATCTGAAGGTAAATTTCGCCTTAAACTATTTTTTCAGCAAGAACAACCACTGGGAAATGATTTGCAGTACAAGACATTTGTCAGATGGCCATTGCCAAATCCACCTTCTAAAGGAAGAACTCAATTCATCTGCATGTTGTCAAGCATTCAAAGCTGAAATTTGTGGCATCCATCTCTATCAATCAAAAAGGTTTGGCTTGTGCTCAATTGCCATATTTCAGACTAGCCCTTATAGCTAGCTTGATTTGCGCATTGGATGAGAAATTAAGGCATTTGAGTTGTTACAGCACATGTACCTAATAACCACCACGAAAGTGGGATTCCAAACAACAAAACAGAAGAAGATAGCAGGAGCTGGAACTATTCCAATCAGGTAGAAAAGCAGGAGTGAAACTAATAGTTTACTTGCACTGCCAGTTACTCTAGGCTATATTCAGGAACCAACATTGAACAGCTTAATAAACCCACTTCAAATAAGCGGGGAAAACAACATATGGCGTCTCATTATTGATGGCCTAACAAACACATGTTCGTCTCATGTCAATCTGAACAAGACGCTCTTCATTTGAACAAAAATTCAAAACTTTTGCAGCGCATGGAGACAGATAACTACTGGCTTTAGAAAATCCCACATGATCATTAGCAAATAAACTTCACAGATTGTTATCTTTTACGGAATGGATCTTACTTTTCATGGGTAGTAGCCAGTAAATGTGAAGCCTCTTCCAATAATCTCGCCAGCACAGAACCACGCATAGCACTCAAGGCCAAACAAGGCAGCAATGCCAGCATCCTCGACTTTCAGCTCCTGCCTATTTTTCCAAAGGTGCTTCACATAGTCAAGCTCCTTCCAGAAGGATTCATAGCGTCCAGGAATGCTGCACAAGGATGCCAAGCCAGCTAGTGAGCATATTAATCATAAAAAATAATAAAAGCAGCACTCTTCACTTCATACTAAAGCTGTTTTTAGGGCGATGTGGTTATAAAGTAGACAAGAACCGTTGCACTACAAATTGAAATATCACTTATCTGATCAATATCTTACCCAAAAACAACATCGTGTCTCCAAACAGCCATTATGTAAAAAACTTATGAAACTTAAAGTGAGTGATAGGAACTAGGAAGGGGGGCATTTTGAAGAAGCTGAATGTCTATCAAAACCTAAAGTACGTCATGAGAAAGTTCATACCCATTGAATCAAACAAGTTCAAGATGATCATTAGCAAAAACATATATGAAACATTTAGTTCTAGAATCCGAAATAGACATATGGGAGCTGCATATTAATAATTTCTGATCCGAAAACTATAAACATTGCTCCCTAACAGAATATATGTGGGTAAAGCAAGATCAGAATTATTTGCCAAGCATGAGGATCCAACAATTGTACTAAATGCATGCACTGTCTTGATGGGCACATCTTGTGTGCTCTTAAAAACAGTCATATGTGATCCATAACCTGCACCAGCAATTCGACTTAAAACTGCGAGACTTTAACAAAGTGATGGCTTATATATTTCAGATATTTAAAATATTTGAACATCAATAAATTTCTATTAAAAACATAGATTTCTTCATAACAAAGGAAAACACCAAAGCATGAAAACAAGGCATCAGATACTGATAACAGAGCACACAGCAATAGATAAGCTTGTGCCAACAAAATCACCTGGCAAGACGGGTATAGAGGAGCTGTTTCGACAACTCGTTGCATTTCTCTACACTAGGCGGCTGCTGAATGTGCTTCGCATTCTTCTCCAACAACTGCTTATAATAAGCACACGCATGCTTTGCTGCAAACTGAGACGCTTGAGTCGCTTTCGATTGCAGCTGATGCAATTTCGAGGCCATAGTACCCCCAAAAACCCCCTACTCACCAAAAAAAAATTTAAATCCTTAACACGCTTACTTCTCATGATAATATACATAATTCAATCCATAATGTGGCCTAACACCATAACATTTTTAGTACCTTCTCTGCCAATTCAACCCAATCCTAACCATCAAATCAAACAACACACATCAAATTAAAGTAAAGATCAACGGTAAAAACATAGCCTTCTTCGGAAGCAGTCCCACACATCACAAACTATAAAGCGCATCAAATCAAAACGAAACGAACAACAAAATCGCCGTGAGATACCCGAATAATGTAGTAAATATGCATCACATCCATCATATTACAAAATGCACAACAGCACGCTATCTTCTTGAGACCGCACTATACCATGTCATGCAATAGCGACACTTAGCTTGGCGCTTGCTACATGAGATTAATCTAGGCAAGGGAGCGGAATCTCACCGGTTTGCGGACGGAGCTTACTACTACGCCGCCGCCGCCGCCGGTGACGGTGGCCGTGGTCGCCTGAGATTGATGGGAGGGGATTAGGGTTGACGAAGAGGAAAGTGGGGAAGAAGAAAGAAAATAAGATTGGGATGCGGATTTTGGGATCGGTCAGCTATTACTTGCCCAAATAAACTAAACAGTTTTTAATTTTTATTTTTATTTTATTATCTCCATAACTGGTGTTTAATTAGATATTTTACTAAAACACCACAATATTTTAACCGATATCCTAAGGTAAACTAAAGCGTCTGGCTTATACGAGATAAATTTTAATTTTATATATAAATTTTTTATTAAATAATAAAATAAATTATAATAATTTAATATCTTAAATATAAAATTTGATTGACTTTAAAAATATATTTTGTTTAAATAAAAATAAAAATTATATTTATTTAATTTTTTTATTTAATTTTTTAATACAATTATTATTAATAAAAAGTTAAAAATTAAAGTTAGTAGGTCAAACATAAAATATATTTTTATTATATTTTTTAAAAAATTGATGTTTATATTATTTGAGCCTGTGACCATTTATACGAGGTGTTTTGTTGTAGTTTTTTTAAAAAAAATATATTTTAATTGATTGATTCTCATATTTTTTATTTCGTGCTAATATTAAATTTTTATTTTATTAATAAGAGTAGATTTTAATGACTAAATATATTTTTAATATCCAATAAAATATTTTATTTATAATCCTAAAATTTAGTTGAAGGCCGGTACCAATGTATACTAAATATAAATCTAGTATGACGATTAAAATTACAGTCATTACGTCGCAAAGCTAGCCTCTTTGTAGTAAATCTTTTATTTTGTGATTTGACTATCTTTAGTAACATTTCCCTTTTGTGAGGAGATTATTTCTCAAAACCTCCATGGGAGGGAGCGTTACTATCACTTTTTTGTTAACTGATTCTTATCACCGATTGAATTTCTCTTCACCAATATAAAATGATTAAAATTGAGCATTTCAATTATTGATTATATTGATTCACAACAAATATGTTTTTAAATTTGATTTATTATAAAAGAGGTCAAAAGAATGGTTACAAACCAATTCTTACTTGTTACAACAAGAGTAAGATTAAGCCTAACTATTTTTTAATTATAAAATGAATTAACTTAGGGCACATTATAAGAATATGTTAGTTAGTTCTCGAATAAAATGAAAATTAGTGATTTTGATTTTGCCACTGCTCTTTAAATCCCGCTTTTGCTGCCCCACTGCTCTTTAGAGTGGCTGTTAACGAAGGATATCAAATTTTAATGGTGGAACTTAACATAATTTATGGTCACGATAAAAACAACCGAGATCATTGGCCAAGGCCCTTAAACTGCAATAATAGAGAAGTTAAAGGTGTAGCTACGAAGTTTGCCTAAGAGTAGTCACCATTGAAAGAGTGCAGGACAGCTCACTAATCGAACACCCTTGTGCAAAAAATGAACGGGGTTAAGTAATCTTCAGAATTTATTAGGAGGGGAGTATTATGCATCAGATGAAATCCCCTGCGTAATTAGATGTGGATGAAATAGAAGTAAGAATGTCGGCTTGAGTAGCACAAACATCAGTAAGAATCTAATGTTCTAAAAACCTAAACTATTTTTGTTAATTTTAATCTTTATGATTGTATATTTTTCTCCTAAATGAGTTATTTTTAACTTTATGATCGAGTTGGTTTTGAGCCACCAAATGAGTTAGTTTCGAACTTCCAAACGAGTTAGTTTTGAATTCCTAAATAAGCTAGTTTCGAACTCTTAAACGAGTTAGTTTCAAACTCTTAGTTAGTTTCAAACTCTTAAATAAGTTAGTTTCAAGCTCTCAAATGAACTGGTTCGAGTTCTTCAAAATTTAATAGATTAAGTATATTAGAGTTCGAGTTGAATTCGAACAACATAAAAAATGTTCGAGTTGATTTTAAGTATATATGCTTAAAATTTGTTCGATCTCGAGTTGAATTTAAACAACCTTTAAGATATTTTAGTTGAGTGCGAACACATGCTAAACTCGTTTCGCTCGCTCGTTTAATAGCCCTAGGACTACTTGATGAGTTTTGTCAACCTTTTAGGAGATAATTTCCGATTATGAAACTTGAAATCTATCCTATATATATATATATATATATATATATATATATATATATAGAGGGGCGCTGCCCTGCGCCAAAGGCAGGGTAGCGCCCCTGCGCCAAAAAATCTGGGCCGTCCGATTATAAGGACGGCCCAGATTAATTAGGATTTTTAAAAAAAATTTAAATTTAATCTGGGCCGTCCGATTACAAGGACGGCCCAGATCGGGCACCCCCATCCTTCCTCCGGCGCCGCCGCCGCCGTTGTCGCCCACTCCTTCCTCCGGCGCCGATGACGACGGCGATGACGTCGGCAGGGTTGGGTGGGGCGGTGGGAGGTGCGAGGGGCGGCAGGGGAGGCGGCGGAGGCGGGGGCCGAGCGGAGCGGGGCAGCAGGGGCAGGGCTGTCTCTGGCGGAGGCAGGGTTGTGGCCGGCGGGGAGGGGGGATGCGGGTGGTGGGTGTGGGCCGAGCGGGGTGGCGGGGGAGGCGGGCCGGGGCCAGGGCGAGGCGGGCCGGGCGGATGGGGGGCTGGTGGGCGGAGGGTGAGGGCGAGAGGGGCGGCCTACCCACGCCGCCCACCTCCCACCCGCCGCCTACCCACGCCGCCCTCCCCCTTCTCCTCGGCCCACCCACGCCGCCCTCGCCCCGCCTCGCCCACCCCCCACCCGGCCGGCCGCGGCCGGATCCCGGACGCCACCCTCCCTTCTCCTCCGCCCACCCTCTGCCCGGCCGGCCGCGGCCGGATCCCGGACGCCGCCTCCCTTCTCCTCCGCCCACCCACGCCGCCCTCGCCCCGCCTCGCCCACCCCCGCCCGGCCGGCCGCGGCCGGATCCAGGCCGCCGACGAAGGAGGGGGGTGTAACACCCCGTTTCGGCTCACCCGCGAACCGACCCGGGAATGTCACCGGCGACCGAACCGTTCGCTAATCTACTGGGTTCGGTTAAGCCGTCCAGGATCTACTCTCGGCGTTTTAAGATGGAGATGCAAACATGAAATGCATGGATGGGATGCGTGGGTTCTAACGGAGTCCTACATGCATGCTATGATGTACAAGCAAAATAAGGCAAAACAACAAATGCGAAACCAAAAGAAAATATATACTATTTTATAAAAATACGATAACACATAATAATCTACCGTGACATACAATCATTATCTCATTCTTTTTACCTGAGCCGAGTCTAAACTCCAAGGCTCCCTACTCATTCATATTTATCAGTTCGTTTCATAACAAGTAATTCACTCAAGCAAACACATCAAAATTATCATTCACGTAGCAATAACACACCGTCATTATAGATTACACGCGGCAGGTACATGTGTGCGCGGTTCCGTGCTGCTCCTCCGCAGTCCCGACAGCTTTCATCGCTCGCATTTCTCACCTACATATATATAGAAAAACCGTCAGTAACGAGTGTTACCGGCCCGGAAAATAACTAATATCAATCTGGCACAGGAGAGCAAACTCTCCTGTTGAAAGAAAACCATATACTTCCTCAAGAACTCTCATCAGGGCACGTACGGGAGCCGTCGCCCTCGGGTCGACAGCGTCCCCCTATCTTTCACATTCTCATGCCTCGGCCATTTCTCTATTGCTTCTCGCGTCAAATCTCATTCCTTTCCGCCCTCTGCACCTTCCATATTACTCCTGGCCTTGAGCACGAAGGCCGAGTACTCTCAGGCAGTCGCCTTCAGTACCCTTTGAAACCACAAGTCTAGACATGCGCTGCAATGCAGTACCCGTGAACCTCCACACTTCTCCGGGTTTGAGGAACTCAAAGGTGGAGTTGTCAGGATCCCTCGGGAATGAAACGGCCCGCACACCATTCCAGAGCCCACTGTCGACACACACGTGCCCGCTCGCGTAGCACGGTGGTCGGATTTCCCTCATTCAGTCTCTCACAAAAACACGAAAACTATACATATGTATAGGTCTGGGTTGGGATTTATACAATAGGCCCGAAGGCAACGTGAGCTGGATCTGAAGTTCGAAAACAAACTCGAGGGATCTCATCCTCGAGGGTTATTAATCCGGAAAATCGTTGGCTAAATGGCCCGAGTTAAGTGGGATTCGATAAAACGCCACTTAAC
The DNA here is from genome assembly GCA_033002965.1 of Piper betle. Taxonomy (NCBI): domain Eukaryota; kingdom Viridiplantae; phylum Streptophyta; class Magnoliopsida; order Piperales; family Piperaceae; genus Piper; species Piper betle. Next base: position 36,338 of record JAURVB010013266.1, on the reverse strand, counting down.
TCGTCCTGCACATAATAAATCAAATACACAAGAGAGTAGCGTAAATCAGAGAACGAGTCCTAAACGGACCTGGTAGAAGCTCCAAACGGGTCCACGCGCCTAGGCGGCGAGCTCCTACACCGTACCTACACAATCAAGCTAAAAACTAACGCCCGCATGATGAATCACACATCCTATAGCATGCACGCACAATCAACACAATCACTCATCAAGCAACACACATTAACCTATATCAATTCTAGCAAGTCTACTTAGGCTAGTTTGCATTAGATCATGATCATTACCTAATAACCCTAATTAGTTTCATAACTTCTATTTTTAACACCACACAATTCCACAAATTTCATATTTTATTCTAAATCAAATCCACATTTATACAAGTAATTACAATGCACAATTCATCAATCATAGCATGCAAATTCTAATAATCAATACTTTCAATTAATTAAGTTAAAATAAATTATACCTCGCGTCGTCGAAAATCGGCGACGGCTAGGGTTTCCGTTTCGCGGCTCGAAACTCGAATTCGGCACCTAGCGGCGTCCGAAGTCCGATCAGATTGGACTGGGTGCGTTCGGCGGATGATCCGGCGAATTTCCCACGAATCCAATTTTCCGGCAGTTCCGGCGGTTTTCCGGCGAGTGTCGGCGGTTTTCCGGCGGATTCCGACGGTTTTCCGGCGATGATTCGGGACGGGGCAATCAGGGGGTCTATCGGCACCAGCTCGACGAGCTCGGTCCAATGGTGGTGTCAAACAGAGCAACCGAGGCAGCGATGGCCGTCAACGGCGGCGTCGAAAATGGGCGGCGGCGGCGGTGTGCTCCGATCGGGGCTCCGGCCGGCCTCGACGGCGGTCGGGAGGATGGGCGAAACGTCGGCGACGGCGAGGGGGTGGTCGTCGGGGTCACAGCGGCGGCGGCGCGGCCCGGACGGCGGCGGAATCCGGCTCGGAAGTGGCGACGGCCGAGGCGGCTTCGTGGGCGATTCACGGCGGCGCGGCGGCGTAGACGGTGGCCGGGGTCGGTCGTGGCGGCACGACGACTGCACGGCGGGGCGGGGCGGCGTTGATCGGCGGCAGCACGGCGTCGGCGGCGGCGGCGGCAGCGACGAGCACGAGGGTGGCGGCGGCTAGGGTTTGGGAGGAAGAAGGGTCGGGAGGGAGAAGAAGTGCTGTAGTGGCAGTTTCGTAAATTAAGTATTGACTCGATTCCTACTCGAGTCAAAATAATAACTAGTTCGTAATAAATTCTAAAAAAATTCTAGAAAAATATGGAAAAATTCCATAAAATAAAACAAACACAACAACATCCAAATGACATGCTCTATAACTAATAACCCACCCGAATATAATCCAACGCGTCCTAATCGCGTTATTCGGCCTAAAACTATTTCTACGATCAAACATATAAAAAGAAAAAAATACTGCATACTTTCATATATTCAGATAACTCGTATCTCACCATCTTCTCGACGTTATCATCATATATTCAGGTACACCTGACTCTCATCGCTCATAAATCACGGCTGGTCTCGACTCAGCACGCGGTTCATGAAACTGACTCGACTCGAACCAACGGTCGAACCGACTGGTTCGGTAACGTAAAACCCTGACTCGAATCACGGGTTTTACAGGGGGGTGGAAAATTTTTTTTATATCAAATCTGGGCCGTTCGATCATAATCGAACGGCCCAGATTATCCTGGCGCAGGTAAGGGTTTCCTGCCTCTGCACAGGAAACCTTTACCTATATATATATATATATATATATATATATACGTGTAACACCCCAAATCCGGTTTACACTCGTGAACCGAAACGGCATGTTACCAGCCCCGGTTTGGTCGGCTAACCCGAACCTAACTCATACTGATCCAATCTCGGCGTCTTAAGATGAAGATACGATCTGTCATGAATGAATGCATGCACAAAATCCTAACATGGTACTACATGAATGACATGCAAATTAAATTTCACACCATCACAATTACGAGCAAAATTGATGAAAATTCTGAAGTAAAACTAACAGGGTCTCCCCTAAAAGTGCAATTATGAGCCCACCCTGTCAAAATAATATATATACAAATATATCAGCATGCATTAACAATCACACAAAATCTCATTTATAACATATTCATTCTGAAGCTTCGGGTCTCAACCCACTACGCTTCCGCTGCTCAACTCTGATCATATTTTGCATTCTATTATCGTGTCTTAGCATTTCATCCATGTCATATCATCATGCTCAAACATTTACTCATGTCATTCACAATATAATAACATAATAATACAATCTTAAACATTCAGAAATCTAACATGTGTGTGTGTACAAGACCTCATTGCTCCTCCGTCCAAGCTGGCTCCTCCAACTCGTGATTATTACCTACATATAGTATAAAAACACGTCAGTAACAAGTGTTACTGGTCCGGAAAATAAAATAACTATAACAAGCTGGCTATGAGAGCAAACTCTCATATGAAAGAAAACATCATATACTTCCTCAAGAACACTCTGAAGGGCACTACTGAGGAGCCACTGGGCTGCAGACCCGGTAGCATCCCGAACTAACTGATCTGCTGCTGGTACTGTGCTGCTCTCGGCACTTCTTTTCAGTACTTCTCGTGAAACTTTATCCTAAGCCCTCTCCTTACCTCCATATTTCTCCTGGCCTTGAGCACGAAGGCCGAGTACTCTCAGGCAGTCGCCTTTAGTACCCTTTGAACCACAAGTCCGGACATGCGCTGTACTAAACAGTACCCGTAAACCTCCACGTTCTCCGGGTGTGAGGAACTCAAACGCGGAGTTGTCAGGATCCCTCGGGAATGGAACAGTCCGCTGGCACTAATCCAGAGCCCGCTTTGACTGTCACGGCATCCTCTGCATGGTACGTGCAGTCGATTTCTCCATCTCTCGTCTCACTAAAAACGCGAAAACTATATATATATATAGGGCTTGGGTAGGGAGTTATATAATAGGCCCGAAGGCAACTTTTGGTGGATCTTGTTTTCGAAATCAACCTCGAGGGATCTCATCCTCGAGGGGTTATTAATCCGGAAAATGTTCGGTTAAATGGCCCGAGTTAAGTGGGATCCGATAAAACGCCACTTAACCCGTCCTGCAGGCAATAAATTAAACATACAATAGAAAGAGTAAATCAGAGACGAGTCCTAAACGGACCTGGTAGAAGCTCCAAGCGTGTCATCGCGCCTAGGCGGCGAGCTCCTACTCCGTACCTACACATCAAAACTAAATACTAACGCCCGCTAACTAAATGATGCATCAAACTCAATGAATCACACTACAACACCATCATCATCCATCACAATGACCAATCAAATAATCATAAAAGTAAATAATCCTAACTCGTCCTATTCATACCAATTTTACTGTGTTTTTCTAAGTTATCTCATGATCACTTATCATGCTGAGACTCGATCTACCTCATTAGATCACTTACTATTCATTCACTAACAATCTCATCATGCACATCTTTACTTTATTCATGGTCAAGACATTAATCATGATAATTAATCAACCCTAGCACGCTATGCTAACAATTATCATCAATTTTAAATAATCAAATCGGAGGTAATTATACCTCACGTCGTCGGCAATCGGCGACGGCTAGGGTTCCGTCGCGCGTCTCGGAGCTCGAATTCGGCGCTCCTCGGCGTCCGATGTTCGATCGAGTCCAACTGGGTGAGCTCCGCGGAAGATCCGGTGAATTCCAGCGAATTCCAGAAATTCCAATTTTCCAGCGGTTTTCCGGCAGCTACTGGCGGTTTTCCGGCGGCTTCCGGTGGTTTTCCGGCGACAATCGCCGGCGGCGTCTACTAGCCGGAAAGTGGTCGTGTTGGGTACCCTCGGAACCGGCTCGGCGAGCCCGACTCATCTATGACCTCAGCGTGGCCAATGGAGGCGGCGGCTCGCCGGAAAATGGCAAAACAGAGCCGGCGGCGATGGGTCGCTAGATCCGGCCGGCCACGGTGGCGACGGCCTCCGTTCCGGTCGGGAAAGGCAGCTGAGGGGTCGAGGACGTCGAGCCGACCACTTGATCGTGGTGGCGACGGTCGGCGGCGGCGCGATCGGCGACGCAAGCGCTGCGTCACCGCGGTGGTTCCTCGCGTCGCGGCGGCCAGCTCGTGGCCGGGCCTGGTCGGGGCGGCAGGGCGACGCCGTGGCCGGGCTGGGCGGCGTCGATCGACGGCCAGGCGGCGTCGGCCGTGGCGGCGGTGGCGCGCGAACAGGGGCGGCGCGGCGGCTAGGGTTTGGGCGTGGGGGAGGAAAGGTCGAGGGTGGAGAAGAGATGGTTGGGTGGCAAACTTGTAATTAAGACTTGACTCGTCTCCGGCTCGAGTCAAGTATATTAACTAGGTCGTATTAAATCCTAAAAAAATTCATAAAAATCGGGAAAAATCCCGTAAAATCAAACAACACCAAAAAAATCATAATGATATGCTCTATGACTAACAACCCACCCAAACTGCCCGAACGCGTCCTAACGCGGTAAACGGCCTAATACTAATTCTACGATCCACTATATATAAAAATAATAAAAAAAATGACTGGCATACTCTCATATATCTGATAACTCATTCTGTTCTGCTGTGTTCATGACGTTATCATCATATACTTGGGTACGCATGACCCTCATAGCTCATACACGCGACTGGCATCGGCTCGGTACATGTGTCCTGAAACTGACTCAACTCGAAAAAATAACGGTCGACCCGACCGGTTCTGAATATAAAACCCTAACTCGAATCGTAGGTTTTACAAGACGTGTGCTGCTATGCGCTGCATGAAAATGTAGCGCATCAATAGCACAATGAATCTGGGCCGCTCGATTGAAATCCAGCGGCCCAGATTTCATTGGAGCCCACAGACCCGCCCTTACCCATTCCAGACCCGCTTGGCCGCTCGCCTAGCTGCCTGATCGCCTATCTAGCTGCCGCCTGACCGCCTGCCCACCCATCCCCACCCCATGCCGACGGCCCCCCTCGCCGCCGCGTCGGCCGCCCTCCCCCCGCTCCTATAGCCGCGGCTCCCCTTGCTCTCAGCCGCCCCCATTCCAACCCCCTGCCGCTGCAACCGGCCCCCCCACCGCTCCACCCTCCCCCAGCCATCGACCCCGCCGCCCGTCCGACCCCCCTGCCACCGCCCGACCAAGCCAACGCCGCGACCGAAGCCGCGCGCCATGACCAAAGCCGCCCGCCACCCTACCGTGGCTTCGGTCACGATGGTGGCTTGGTTGCGCGGCGGCGGGTGGGTCGGACGGGCGGGAGGCCGGGTCGGCCAGGTCCGACGGGTCTGGCGGGTCTAACGGGTCGCGGGGTGAGGGGTTATGGGCTTCAAGGCTACGGGCCGTCCGCTGCAATGCGCTGCAAAAAGGCTGGAGCGCATTGCAGCCTTTATATATATATATATATATATATATATATATATAAAAGTTAAGTTAAGTTTCTTTTATTTAAAGGGTTAGATTCCAATAATCCGACCATCTGAAATAATTTATGTGCTCTACCCAAGATACCCACCCATGTCCATCCATCTCCATCCTTATCGTCGATGCTATCGTCGGCTAGAATGACAAACGCCAACACAGGCTCCCCTCCCACTCCTCCCTCATTGCCGGCGATGCCATTTGGGCACTGCGAGGACACTGGCTCATCATGCAAGGACCTGTTGAATGCCACCTCTGTTTCTTCAAGAACCCAATTAAATGGCAGCCATGCCTTCAACAATACCGCCCTCCTCCATGCCAAGATGCTGACTTTTTCGGCCAAAACTTCCAGCTCTAAAGGCCACAAAGGTTGCCCGCCCGCAACAGTGGCCTATATATGGTCGATATGCCCAATATGCAACCACAACATGGTTGTCTATGGCCGGATAGTCTCAACGAGCTGGTGTCAAGGCAACCACAACATGCTCTAATTGCCCGTAGCCCCCTAAGCCCCCCCCCCCCGGCCCCCCTGTGGCCAGGCCTGCCCGACCGACGATGACGACTGCCTCAAGCCGTTGCCAGCCTACCACCCCTGTGACGATGATGACTGGCCCAGCCGTCGTGGCCCCCCTCGCCCGTCACCCCCTACGATGACAACAACTGCCCCAAGCCGCCGTCGCAGCCCCCGCCACCACCCACTACCACGACACCCCCCTCGCACCAGCCCCTGCCACCTTTCACGGCTGTGGCCGAGCTTGACTCGAATAAAAAAAGTAGACTCGGTCTCGACTTGAGTCAAGTCAATAAAAAATTGACTCGAGTAAAGTCAATAAAAAATTAGACTCGGTCTCGACTCGAGTCAAGTTAATAAAAAATTAAACCGGTCTCGACTCAGGTCAAGTTAATAAAAACTTGACTCGGTCCTAACTCGAGTCAATATTCCGAAATAATGCGTCCTAGCTTGGGTGATGGAGTGGAATTTCATAGTAATTGCAACAAAAACTTTATTTTCTAATTGGGGAGAACTGCATTATATATTTAATTGATGGGCCAAAAATACATATTCATCATCTGAAAAATTTGGCATTGCCAAGCAAAAAATTTTAGAAATAAAGAAATTGGTAGAAGATGTAGTAGATAATCCACATCATAGAATACAAGTACATCATGGAATACAAGTATATCCACCGGCACAATCAAATACAAAAGGAAGTGGTAAAAGATGAAAGAGTGGTAAAAAACTTACAATGGACCATAAGGTAAAAGATACGCTATGCCATAGTTACAATAAACGGGAGTTGGGCATAATAAGTGCACTTGCCCTTCAATTGTAGCACATCGGTAATGTTGTCTACCATAACCCTTGTTTTGATCTTTGTTATATATAATTTATGTGATAATTTTGTATATTTTGTTTTTTAAATATGTAGGCATAAAAATGTTCCATCTGAAAGTGGAGTCGTGGGGTCTATTCAAGGGCGTCAGTGCGGTGATGACGAATCTCAAAGTAATAATGCAAAACAACTATGATAGCTTCGAATCTGGAAAGGTGATAGCTTCGACTGTATAATGCTAGTGGTTTGTAACTTGTTTCCATGAATTGTTATTGACTTTAATCAAACTTGATAAATTTGTAACTTGCAAGTTTGTATTTTCATTCATCATGTGGAAAAAGTTAAATGAGATGGCTCTCATTTGTTTTGATTTTGATGTGTTGCTAATACTGAGTAAATTAATTATTAACTTGACACAAGTTGATACTCGAGTCAATTTTTTATTTACTTGACTCGAATCGATACCGAGTTAATTATTTATTAATTTGACTCGAGTTAATACTGAGTCAATTATTTATTAACTTGACTCGAGTCGATATAGAGTCAATTATTTATTTACTTGACTCGAGTCGATACTGAGGGGTGGTACGAGGCCGCGACCGGGGGGGGGGTGCGGGGTCGCAGTCGAGGGGGCGGCGCAGTGCCCCGGCCGAAGGGGCGATGCTGGGCCTCGATCGAGGGGGTAGCGTGGGGCCGCGGCCGAGGGGCGGCGCGGGGCCTCGGCTAAGATGGCAGCGCAGGGACGCGGCTGAGGGGGAGGGTGGGCGGGCCATGGCCATGCTGGTCTAGTAGGCATGGGGGGGTGATTAGGGGCCATTGGATCAGATCCAATGGTCAGTAAAAGGGCGCTGCAAATATGGGGCAATGCATACCGGCGCTGCCCTATATATATATATAGGGCCGCTAAGGTGAGCCCGGGGCAAAAAATCTTTCTGCCCCGAGCTCACGTCTGGGTTGTCCAATTAAAAGGATGGCCCAAATCTGCTGTGTTTTTTTTTAAAAAACTTAACTTTGATATAGGTCGTCTAATTACAAGGATGGGCTAGATGTATTTTTAAAAAAAGAAAATAGGGCCACTCAGCTCGTGGCCTGCCGCCACCGGATGTGGCCACTGCCAAATGTGGGCGGGCCTCCAAGGCTAGATTTAGCCGCCTCCATTCCTGTTTGGGCTGCCGCTAGCTAGATCCGACCACGATAGACTGGACCTAGTCGCCCCCTGGCTAGATCTGGTTGGGGGACGACCAGGTCCAGCCTGTCGCAGTCAGATCTGGCCGGTAGAGGCCCCTGACAAGGAAAAAAAAACCTTTGTGCCGCGGACGCCTCCGCCCAACGGTGGATGCCCATTCGCCTCACTCCCCCTTGACCCCGTCGTCCCGCCCCTGGTGGCTGCGACCACAGGGGGCAGGACGACAGGGTCAAGGGGGAGAGGGGCGTTTGCAATTGGGCGGTGGCGTCCGCAGCTGAGGAGCAAGGAGGAGGGAGGGGGAGGAAGCGCGTCCCTCCCCCTCGGGAATGGGCAACAACACAGAGGGGTGGCGGCCGCAATAGGGCGCCGATGGCAGAGCGAAGCGGCAGCACAACTGCATGGCGGCCGGGGAAGCCACTGCAGGGCGACACAGCGGTGGGGCGGCGACACTTTTTGGAAAAATATTTTTTGACAAGAGATCTGGGCCATCTTTATAATCAGACGACCTAGAAAAGAACTTGGGGGCAATTTTTTTTTTTCTGCCACGGGTTCTCCTTCAATTTACCCATATATATATATATATATATATATATGAGGATGAGATTGCTGTAATTGAGCACAGCCATCTTGGCTGTGCTCAATTTTTTTTCAGCCGTTGGATTGAATCCAACGGCTGAAAAACACCCAAGCATCATCTTCCCCTCCCTCCCTCCCTCCCTCCCTGCAAATATTGGTCCGCCGCGCCCCTCGCCGCGCCCTCGCCTCGCTCCGCCCCGCCCCGCCTCGCCCGCCCCGCGCCCCCGCCACACCCCCGCGCCCCGCCCCGCCCCGCCGCGCCCCCGCCCCTGCTTTCACCCCCAGCCGTGCCCCGCCCCGCCCCGCGGCCCTCGCTCCGCCCCGCGCCCCACGTCCCGTTTCCCTCCCCCTCTCCGACCATTTCGCCCCAACCCCACGCCGGCGTCACCAACAGCACTCCGACGGTGGCGCGAAAAACAGGGGCGGGGGAGGAGGGCGGGGTGGAAGGGGCGATGGCATTTTCGTAATAAACATTTGACTCGCTCCCGAGTCAATATTATGAAATAAATATTAAAAATAATTTTAAAAAATAAAATACTATAAAATAAAAACTTGACTCACTCTGGCTCGAGTCAATACTATAAAATTGATTTTTAAAATTTTTTTAAAAATACAATACCATAAAATAAAAACTTGACTCGGACCCGCGCGGGATCGAGTCATGTTTTAATTACAAAATAATTTTTTTAAAAATAAAATAATTCGGTAATAAAAACTTAGACTCGCTCATTTCTTGAATCAAGTTTTTAATACTATAAAAAAATTTTAAAAAAATATAAGATAATTTTGTAATAAAAGGTTGACTCGATCCCGTGCAGGATCGAGTAAAGTTTTAATTACAAATATAAATTTAAAAAATAATAATAATTCCTTAATAAAAACTTGACCCACTCCCAACAAGAGTCAAGTTTTTATTAAGAAATTATTTTTATATTTTTTAAAATTTATTTCGTAATATTAACTTTAGTCGTAAGCAAGTCAATTTTTTATTACGAAATTATTTTATATATTTTTTAAATTTTATTTTATAATATTGACTCGAGTCTAGATGAGTCAAGTTTTTATTATGAAATAAAATTTTAAAAAATAAACTAATTCTGTCAATTTAAAAAAATAAATTTATTTCGTAATCTTGACTCGAGTCGGTAGCGAGTCAATTTTTTATTACGAAATTATTTTATATATTTTTTAAGATTATGAAATAAATTTATTTTTTAAATTGACAGAATTAGTTTATTTTTTAAAATTTTATTTCATAATAAAAACTTGACTCATCCAGACTCGAGTCAATATTGTAAAATAAAATTTAAAAAATATATAAAATAATTTCGTAATAAAAAATTGACTTGCTTGCGACTAGAGTTAATATTACGAAATAAATTTTAAAAAATATAAAAATAATTTCTTAATAAAAACTTTGACTCTTGTTGGGAGTGGGTCAAGTTTTTATTAAGGAATTATTATTATTTTTTAAATTTATTTTGTAATTAAAACTTTACTCGATCCTACACCGGATCGAGTCAACTTTTTATTACAAAATTATCTTATATTTTTTTAAAATTTTTTTATAGTATTAAAAACTTGACTCAAGAAATGAGCGAGTCTAAGTTTTTATTACCGAATTATTTTATTTTTAAAAAATTTATTTTGTAATTAAAACATGACTCGATCCCGCGCGGGTTCGAGTCAAGTTTTTATTTTATGGTATTGTATTTTTAAAAAAATTTAAAAATCAATTTTGTAGTATTGACTCGAGCCAGAGTGAGTCAAGTTTTTATTTTATAGTATTTTATTTTTTAAAATTATTTTTAATATTTATTTCGTAATATTGACTCGGGAGCGAGTCAAATGTTTATTACGAAAATGCCATCGCCCTTCCACCCCGCCCTCCTCCCCGCCCCTGTTTTTTCACGCCACCGTCGGAGTGCTGTTGGTGACGCCGGCGTGGGGTTGGGGCGAAACGGGCGGAGAGGGGGAGGGAAACGGGACGTGGGGCGCGGGGCGGAGCGAGGGCCGCGGGGCGGGCAGGGCGGGCGCGGCTGGGGGGTGAAAGCAGGGGCGGCAGGGTGGTGGGGGCGGGGGGCGCGGCGGGGCGGGGCGGGGGCGCGGGGGCAGGGGCGGGAGGCGCGGGGCGGAGCGAGGCTGGGCGGAGCAGGCGGGGCGGGCAAGGGGCGCGGCGGACCAAAGGGAAGGTGAAAGCAGAGGAAGGGGAGGGGGGGGGGGGGATGTTGGTTGGGTTATTTTCAGCCGTTGGATTCAATCCAACGGCTGAAAAAATTGGAGCACAGCCAACTTGGCTGTGCTCCATTACAGCGTCACTTTCTCCTATATATATTTGTTAATGTGTATCGGTCACGATCATTCTCCCTGTATTCCACTCCACCCACTTTTCGAAGATCAATAACAATCAGAAAAGGTAGAAAGTGGGGGAGTGGGAAGCGAAAACACACACCCAACATTTTTTTGTCGTTTTCGCCCACCTTCCCCACTCGAAAACCAGATCGATACAGACGAGCAGGGCCACCGGAACCCGCCGCATTCCCATAGCCCATGGCCACCGCCCGCGGCGTCGTGATCGGGTGACTCGCCGCCCGCGGGCCGGGATGGTTGGCGGCGATGCGCCGCCGGCGCTCGACTGGAAGTTCTCCCAGGTCTTCGGGGAGCGGGCGTCCGGGGAGGAAGTTCAAGAGGGTGAGGTTTTCGGTGCTCGTGACTGATTTCGTTATTGTCTTTACTTTTTGTTGATGATGATTGATGAATAAGGGTTGATATGCTAGTTGCTATAGTATAATTGTTCAAGGATGAGTGTTGTTGTTCTTGAGGTTTGGGCTTTGGAATGGACAAGATGGTTACAATTTGAGTATTAGAGGAATTTCATGAATAGAACATGTTAGATCAATGGAATTACCTGTTAGCGTTATGTTTGATTGTTCGTTAGAGATACTGGAGGTCGGCATTTTGCTTATTGATTGAAGGTTAAGAAAATAGCTACTGCAAATTCGATTTTGTGAGGTTGGAGAAATAGCTGTGAAAATCTTGATTGTGTGATGGTGGCCAGGAAGAAGACAATGTATTGTTGTGGGAAATTGGCTTGCAGTTTCATTGTACACTTCGTCACAAATACTAGGGCATCCCCTTTGCTGAAGCTTAGAACATAATTTAACTATCTATCAGATTTCCTTGCTGCCAATGCTCTACTTGATTTGAGCTTTTTGCACGTGGAGTGAACACGAAGCAATAGCATTTTCAGTGGTATATAATGCGGATGGGTAGTCTGGAATCTGGATGTGTCTGAGTAGCTTTGCATTTTGAGTAGGAAGAAGGTGGGAAAGATGTATTGTTAAGGGCAAGTTGCTTGCAGTTTTATTTTTTACTTTGTTTCAAATACTTGGGCATATCTCTCTGCTCATGCTTAGAATCTATTTGGACGTACTGTTGGAATTCTCGGCTTTCAATCTGCTTTTCGATTGGTTTTTTTAGGGCATGAACTGAACACGTGAGGGAAATGTTTTTGAGTGTCATATTAAATGGATGAGACCTGACTCTCTGGAAAATCTGGATGTGCTATTTTGAGGAGGGTTGAGAAAAAGGCATACATGTGTTGACATCTGGATGTGGCTATCCAAAAATTGAAGTTGCATTTTTTCTTGCTATCGCATATCTGATATAGAGTTCATACAAAAAGGTTTTAATCTTGGCATATGTATAGAAACACTTGATCAAAGGTTGTGAATATTCTACTAAGTTATTTGACTATATGAAGTCTAGCTTTTAAATCTATGAAGGAAATCTCATGTTCAAAGCTGGATTTACTGTTTCTCCATGTAGCTTGTAGGAAATATCATGATAACAGACATGTACAGTGAATATCTTCTAACTTAGATGCAACACTGCATATTTATTTTTCCGTGTTTGTTTCAGTTGACATTATATCAGCAATTGAGTTTGACAAAACTGGGGATTATCTTGCTACTGGAGATCGAGGAGGCCGGGTGGTTTTGTTTGAAAGAGCAGATAATAAAGATGTGAGTCACGTGTTTGATTCTATGTATATCTTTCATGCCAACTTTAGGCTTCTTTAAGTTTATAGTTTTGTGTTTGTTATCTATCTTTCTTGTTTTAAGGTTCATGGCCAGCGAAGAGACCTTGAGAGAACTGACTTTCAATCTACCAAGCATCCCGAGTTTCAGTATAAGACAGAATTTCAGAGTCATGAACCTGAGGTGATTGAATTTCTATATTTCGCTTGTTTTTTGTACTTGACATTCAGCATTTGAAATTCGAGGATCAGCAGTATATAGTTGATTATATTTTTATCTTGACCATTTCAATACTGCAGTTTGATTATTTAAAGAGCTTGGAAATAGAAGAGAAGATCAACAAGATTAGATGGTGCCATACTGCTAATGGTGCTTTATTCCTTTTGTCCACGAATGATAAAACTATTAAATTTTGGAAGGTAGTGTATATTTTTATAGTTTAATGTTATGATAATTTGAATAGAGGAGAGCTTCTGTGTGTGCTGTTTAATAAGTGTTACATGTATTTGACAATACGATCAGTGACCAGCCATTCTTCCTTTTATCATGCTTGTGATGATATTACCTATTACTTTTGCTGAATTGTTTCCTTGTTAGATAAAAATTTACTCAATACACATGTTTCTTTCATAGTCTTGTTAGCCCTCTGCCTCTTCTTTAGGAAAATTTTTCTTTTTGCTAAGGAAATGTGTTTAGAACCTTCTTGTTAATTTCAAGAGAATTTTTTATGTAATGAGTGCAATCAGCCAAACCAGAGAAAGATAAGAGTGGTAAATAAATGACCATTGATAAAGAGCTTTATGCGTACAAAAAAATCAATTTGTCAGGAATCTAAAAGAAGAAAAGTGAAATCTGTAGATCTTATTAGAACGTTGAGAACTCATGAGTTGATAACTCCTATAGGGTCAAATCTGGGAATACACATCATTGCGGAACATTTGCATGTAATAACTCAGGGTGGATATGTTCTTAAACAGTTCACTATAAATGCTATTACCGTCAAGCATTATTTTTATGGTTTTTTATGCTCTATTAACGTTACTAACTGGTTTTTCCTATTATATCATTTACCAACTTGAAGTGCAATTTTTTGTTTTTTTTAAAAAAAATTGAAGAGTTTAAGTTCATTCTTGTCTCTTTTTTTTATTTGATAGGTTCAAGAAAAGAAAGTAAAAACAATCTCTGAGTTGAATTTGGATGGCTCACAAGCTGTACCAGATTGTACTTCTGGAATGATAACAACTATGAATGGTTCTGCAACATGCTATTCAAATGGTGGATGTCTGGAGAAGTCTTTCAGTGTTCTGTGGAGTGACCACTCATTGCCGCTAGGAGGAATTCCCTCCCTGCGCCTCCCTGTGGTAGTTGTACCTCGCCCAATTTCTTACAAATTTTCTTTTTTCTAAAATGGGGTAGAAGTGCAGATATGGCATTTGTAAACAATTCTATTACTGCGGTAGCAGTTGTAGTGGTAGGATTTTTTTTCCTTCTCCCCATAGAGGTAGAGGCTAATATATAATCATCCCATAGTATGCGTATAAGTTATACCCTCTTGTTTATTTTATTATTGTGAGTGCATCTGTTTGGCCGAGATGTATAATTATTCTATTGATATTCAACTGGACTGTTATAAATTTATATACTTCCTTGTTTAGGTAGCCAGCCAAGAAACCAGTCTTGTTCCTAGGTGTCGAAGAACATATGCTCATGCACATGATTATCACATAAATTCTATTTCAAATAACAGGTAAGGTCTATTGTCCATGCACTTATGCATTTTCATGAACCGGTAAATGTTTTAAGATGCATTTGCTGATCTATTGTTTTTTTACTTTTTACATGGTAGTCCACTTGAGAGTATAGACCTGCTTAACCTTGTTTAAGTATAAAACTGATCTTCCAATTCCTTTTTTTGGGTGTACCTTCTAATGTGTGCTTGAAATTACGACAGTAAGAGTAGGAGTTGTTATTTTAGTCTGTTGTGTTTCATGGAAATTAATTTCAAACTATTATTTATATTTTGTATGGCAACTTAATTTTTCCCGTCTTAGTTAAAGATTTTTCTAGTAGATGGAGCATGGGGATTTTTCAAAAGGTGGATAGATGGGTTAAGGGCCTTAAGACTATTTTACTAACTGGTACATTTAAAGGACTTAGTTTTAATGCCATTTCGTGCGGCATGGATGTTGAATCTGCTTGATATGTCTGTTTGATTTTGATGTTCCGCTGTATATTTCAGTGACGGTGAGACTTTTGTATCAGCTGACGATCTTCGAATAAATCTTTGGAATTTGGAGGTATGCAACCAAAGTTTTAACATTGTTGATGTGAAGCCTGCAAATATGGAGGATCTGACTGGTAGTTTGCTTACTTCTTTTAGTTTTGTACATTACATACTGATTCTTATTGGTGAAAAAAGTGAATGGCCATTTTCTTACTGATGATGAATGATAAAAAGCTCCTCACCTTGACATGTATGCTTGAGTAGAAGTGAACATATGGAGAGCTACCGTCAGCATAACTTGCTTGAGTTTTAACATAAATATGATATTTTACTTTATCTGAGGATTCAAGATGTATGGGTTTTATGGGGAAATCAAAATAACATAACTAGGAGATCTTGGTGTCAAAATGGTATCAAGAGTTTGGCCAAAGATGGGGTTACAAGAGGAGTACCAAGTTCAATAGGAAAATCTTGGAATGACTTGTTGTATTATCCACGAGCAAAGAATCATTCACTTTTATCAAAAAAGGTATTTTCACTTAACAACAGTTGCTGTTGCCATCTTGACCTTACCCCAAGAAACTTGGGAAAACAACATGAATTTGTATTGCCAATTCACCGCGTTCACATCTTATGGGTGAAAGATAAAATAACCTATGTTTAAATGAAGTGAATTACTTTTACACGGGAATTGTCTAACCTAACTTTCTAGAGAGGTAAAAGCAGTTTACAATTGAACATCATTCTCCTTGTCTCACCTAATTTCTATCTTGGCCAGAAACTGAAACTGTGAAACATGAAGCGCATTTTAGTTAGCTTGTTTGTCCATCTTGATACTACCATATTCAATGGAAATGCTTAGTATGTAAGATATTTACAATATTTGGATATTGAATATAGCCAGGTAGATTGTGTCAGTTACTTTGTCTGGATTTATGATTTCATGTTTGCTTATATTTTTTGCAGAGGTAATCACCTCAGCTGAATTCCATCCAAGCCACTGTCACATGCTAGCATATAGTAGCTCTAGAGGCTCAATTCGACTAATTGACTTGAGGCAATCTGCTTTATGTGATTCTCATTCGAAACTGTGAGTTATCACCTGTTGTAATATTCAAAGATTTAATCTGATAGTAATATTGCACATATGTTTATAATGTGTTAAAGCTGTTCTCTTAACAGTTTTGAGGAATCTGTGGCACCTGGCACAAGGTCTTTCTTCACAGAAATAATTGCATCGATATCTGATATTAAATTTGGCAAAAACGGCCGGCATATTCTTAGTCGGGATTACATGACTCTTAAGGTTCCGATTTTTTAAATTATTTTGTCTTGGGTTGTTTTGGTTTGATTTGGATATGTTGATAAATTTTTCACTTCTCAAACTCTACAATGTAAAGCTTTCAGTAGGAAAATTAACAATAACAGAAGAAATTTGAATCATAGGCTTTGTAGACAAGATAAAGATAGTTGCTTGCTCTGCATTTGCTTGATGTACATAAGAATATTCAACTCCAGTAAGCTACTTCATTTTAAGTTATCTGCCTCCAGATTTCCAGATTTCTGAGACAGTGCTTTGTTTATTATACCAGCTGTTTTTTCTTTATGCACAGAATATTTTTTAATATAAAAACATCTTTTGAATGTGCCTGGGGCCAAATAAGTGTACTTTTTGGTCTAGTATAGTTCTTTTTTTCTTATCAATGTTTGATGTTTCTTATATTTGTTACAGTTGTGGGACATAAATATGGACTCTGGTCCTATTGCAACATTTCAAGTTAATGAATATTTGAGACCGAAGGTGAGTTGTTGATTATTCTGCTGTGAGATTCTGAAATTCTGAGGCAGCCTTAGTTTATATGTATAAAGACTTCAGGTCATGACTGACTCTTTCTTCAATGTAGCTATGTGATCTGTATGATAATGACTCCATATTTGACAAATTTGAGTGCTGTCTGAGTGGAGATGGTCATCGTGTAGCAACAGGTTCATACAGGTTTTTTCTACCCCTCTATTCGCGAATTCTGAAATTTAACGTGAAGGCATCTTTAAGAGCATCTTTTTTATATGGAATTTGAAGTAGCCTGAACCATATATGCAGCAATCTGTTTCGTGTTTTTGGCTGTGTCACTGGAAGTATTGAATCTACAACACTTGAAGCAAGCAAGAATCCAATGAGGTTAGTTTAGTTAATTGAGCTATAACTCAATGGAGCAAAAGTATTACTATGTTGGAATATCCTTTGCGTTGTTAAGAAGCTGTTTAATGATGTCTCAATCTTGTTTAGAAGGCAAGTTCAAACAACATCAAAGCCATCAAGATCTCTGACCAATCTTACCCGTGTTGTAAGACGAGGTACATGCTTAAGCCATATGAATGCATGTCATATTTCAGCACTGTAATTTAAATAGCTGTAAATATGATAATGTTGTAGGAGCTGAAAATCCTGGAGTTGATGCCAATGGAAATGTGTATGACTTTTCCACGAAATTGCTTCACTTGGCATGGCATCCAACTGAGAACTTGCTTGCCTGTGCTGCTGCTAATAGCCTGTATATGTACTATGCATAACAGCTGTAGAAAAAGATTTGTTGCGATTGCTCGAGGTTGCTGTCAAGGGTGGGAGTTTTGTTTTCTTATTCTTTCTCGTGCAACCATCTATCTCAGTATGCTAAGGCTGTGATTTTCATAGCTTGCAGAGGTGACCTCCCTTGAAAATTGAGGCTCTTTTCTTGAAGCAATGCCAGAAGAGGCTATTTGGAAAGCAAGTCATTTGGAACCGAAGGATTTTCCTGCTGTGGTTCGACCTCCGTTATTCAAGTGATTATTCAGCTTCGATGAATAGATGAATATGTTGGTTAAAGCTGAAAGGAACTTTTGTGGTACTCCACAGCGAGGAAAACCCAGCAGCACAGCTGCAAGAACCATTATATATTTCGTATCAATTCTCAAGACTATCTGGAAAGCCGAGGTTCATATGATTTTTTTATTGTCACATTTTATTCTAACCTTGTGTCAATTTTTTGGCCAGAATTGATGCGTTAGATGGCTGCATGGTGTGGGCTGGAATCTAATTTGTCATTTAATTCTTATGTCAGGTGCTATTTTGATTTTTTTATTCGAAACGAGGTATTTTGACATTTGGAATATTATATAATGTAAATTTTATGATGTTGAGGGCATTAATAAATTTCATTTGGGTAAGTTTTCAATCTTTAAGCCCTACTTCACCGAACTTATTATGCTTGTCGAATTTGAAATGGAATTCAGTAAAGCTGTTTGATCTAGAAATGTGAAACTTTTTACATGCTGGTGCATGAGTGTTCCGGTTTCGAAGGTTCCTAATTGACTGAGTTAGCTCAACTCTGCTAGATGTTTGGCTTGTTTTAGCTTGAATTGTATTCAGATGTTTGATTTGACCTAACTTGTTTGATTTTGATATTCGTGAATTTAGAGCTTAACGATCTTTACATAAGCATGCATTATTTGATGTTTATTATTTTATTCAGGTGTAGCGAAAGTTTATTTTCGCAAATGGTTTTTCTAGTGTAGATTAGAACTCTAGAATTATAAATATGTAAAAGTGCAGATTGCCTTTTTTTGTAACTTAGACTCCATTTGGTTGGTACAAAAATATATATATATAATGAATGAAATTTTCTTAGTTATAATTCAGGGTAAATATTACTCCCCTTGAAATTATTCAAATCATCACTTGGCCCTTTGGTTATTATTAGTGATGACATGTCGAGCTTGCAATTAATGGGTGACGTGGATATACCACATTAGAAATAAATTTGATTAAAATAAAAGTAATTGAAAATTTTAAAAATATATAAAATAAAATATATGCATTAAAATAAAATATGTTATAATAAAATAAAATAAATTATTATTTTGACTAATTTTTTGTTAAAGTCATTTTTTTAATTTGTATGTTGGACAAAATATTATTATTCTTTGTACATATATGGGTTAAAATTAGACTTATTGTAGGAAGTTAAATAAATTAAAATATTTTATTATTTATATCAATCTTTTATTAAAATAAAAAAATTATTTAATTTTATATTTTTGCATGACACTGTCACATCACTCATTAACTGATAAGAAGCTCATCATGTCATTGCTTAGCGATTTTTATCTAATGATCTTAGTTTTGAGGGTGATTAAGTAATATATTTTTAAAAAATGAGGGGGTTAGTTGATGAGTTGATTTCATCTAAGGGCGTTAAGTGATGATTTTAATAATTTCAAGGGGGCAATTAAGTGATATGGACTACGGATTTATTGTGGTGCTTGCTACTGCAAACTGGCTTTATCACTATTCTTCTTGGTTCAAGTATGAAATTATCTTATATGGAAAAGTTTTTGGCTTGGCCAAGGCTGACCGGCCAGGTCTGGTTGACCAAATTTTTTTTTTAAAGGTGCATCCAGGTCTAGTCTGTAACACCCCGTTTCGGCTCGCCCGTGAACCGACCCGGAAATGTCACCGGCGACCGAACCGTTCGCTAATCTATTGGGTTCGGTTAAGCCAACCCGGATCTACCTTCGGCGTCTCAAGATAGAGATGCAAATGTGAAGTGTATGGATGGGATGCGTGGGTTCTAACATAGTCCTACATGCATGCCATGATGTTTAAGCAAACCAAAACCATACAAAAGGCAAGAATTTAAATAAAAATTCATTAATTTTTACAAAAAAACGGACAGAATCTCCTCTAGAAGTGCAATAGGGGCCAACCTGTCCACAACAAGGGTATATAATATTTTATTAAAATACGACAAAACATAACAATCTACTGCGACATTCCATCGTTATCTCATTTGTTTTCATCTGAGCCGAGGCTGAACTCAAGGCTCCCTAATCATTCACATCTACCTGTTCATTTCATAACAAGCAATTCATCCAATTAAATACGTCAAAATTATCATTCACATAGCATTAACACAACATCATTATGCGTTACACGCGGCAGGTACATGTGTGCGCGGTTCTGTACTGCTCCTCCGCAATCCCAACAGCTTTCATCGCTCGCATTCCTCACCTACATATATATAGAAAAATCATCAGTAACGAGTGTTACCGGCTGAGAAAATAACTAATATCAATCTGGCACAGGAGAGCAAACTCTCCTGTTGAATGAAAACCATATACTTCCTCAAGAACTCTCATCAGGGCACATACGAGAGCCGTCGCCCTCGGGTCGACAACGTCCCCTTTTCTTTCTCATTCTCATACCTTGGCCATTTCTCTATCGCTTCTCGCATCAAATCTCATTCCTTTCCGCCCTCTGCACCTTCCATATTACTTCTGGCCTTGAGTACGAAGGCCGAGCACTCTCAGGCAGTCACCTTTAGTACCCTTTGAAACCACAAGTCTAGACATGCGCTGCAATGCAGTACCTGTGAACCTCCACACTTCTCCGGGTTTGAGGAACTCAAAGGTGGAGTTGTTAGGATCCCTCGGGAATGAAACGGCCCGCACACCATTTTAAAGCCCACTATCGACACACACGTGCTGCTCGCGTAGCACGGTAGTCGGATTTCCCTCACTCAATCTCTCACTGAAAACGCGAAAACTATACATATATATAGGTCTGGGTTGGGATTTATACAATAGGCCCGAAGGCAACGTGAGCTGGATCTGAAGTTCGAAAACAAACTCGAGGGATCTCATCCTCGAGGGTTATTAATCCGGAAAAATTGTTGGCTAAATGGCCCGAGTTAAGTGGGATCCGATAAAACGCCACTTAACACGTCCTGCATGTAATAAATCAAATACACAATAGAATAGCGTAAAACAGAGAATGAGTCCTAAACGGACCTGATAGAAGCTCCAAACGGGTCCACGCGCCTAGGCGGCGAGCTCCTATACCGTACCTACACAATCAAGCTAAAAACTAATGCCCGCATGATGAATCACACATCCTATAGCATGCACACACAATCAACACAATCACGCATCAATCAACACACATTAGCATATATCAATTCTAGCAAGTCTACTTAGGCTAGTTTGCATTAGATCATGATCATTACCTAGTTGCCCTAATTAGTTTCTTAGCCTCCATTTTTAACACCACTCAATCAAACAAATTTCATATTTTATCCTTAATCAAATCTACATTTATATATATTATTATAACACACAATTCACCAATCCTAGGATGCAATTCTAATAATCAATACTTTCAAATAATTAAGTTAAAATAAATTATACCTCGCGTCGTTGAAAATCGGCGACGGTTAGGGTTTCCGTTTCGTAGCTCGAAACTCGGGTCGGCACCTAGAGGCGTCCGAAGTCCGATCAGATTGGACCGGGTGTGTTCGGCGGATGATCTGGCAAATTTCCCACAAATCCAATTTTCTGGCAGTTCCGACGGTTTTCCGGCGAGTGTCAGCAGTTTTCCGGCGGATTCCGGCAATTTTCCGGCGATGATTTGGGACAGGGCAATCAGGGGGTCTATCGGCACCAGCTCGACGAGCTTGGTCCGATGGTGGTGTCAAACAGGGTAGTCGAGGCGGCGATGGCCGTCAACGGCGGCGTCAAAAATGAGCGGCGGTGGCAGCATGCTCCGATCGGGGCTGTGGCCAGCCTCGACGGCGGTCAGGATGATGGGGGAAACGTTGGCGACAACGAGAGGGTGAGACTGGTGGTCACGGCGGCGGCGGCGGAATCAGGCTCGGAATGGCGACGATTAGGGTTTCCGTTTCGTAGCTCGAAACTCGAGGTCGGCACCTAAAGGCGTCCGAAGTCCGATCAGATTGGACCGGGTGCGTTCGGCGGATGATCTGGCGAATTTCCCACAAATCCAATTTTCTGGCAGTTCCAACGGTTTTCCGGCGAGTGTCAGCAGTTTTCGGCGGATTCCGGCAATTTTCCGGCGATGATTTGGGAAAGGAGCAATCAGGGGGTCTATCGGCACCAGCTCGACGAGCTTGGTCCGATGGTGGTGTCAAACAGGGTAGCCGAGGCAGCGATGGCCGTCGACGGCGGCGTCGAAAATGGGCGGCGGTAGCAGCATGCTCCGATCGGGGCTGTGGCTAGCCTCGACGGCGGTCGGGATGATGGGGGAAATGTCGGCGACGACGAGATGGTGAGACTGGTGGTCACAGCGGCGGCGGCGGAATCAGGCTCGGAGTGGCGACGGCCGAGGCAGCTTCGTGGCATCACGGCGGCACGCCGGCAGGCGGTTGGTGGCCGGGGTCGTTCGGGGCGGCACGACAACGGCACAGTAAGGCGGAGCGGCGTCGATCGACGGAAGTGCGGTGTCGGCGGCGGCGGCGGCAGCAGCACACAGCGAGGGTTTTGGTGAAGAAGGGTTGGGAGGGAGAAGAAATGCTCTAGTGGCAGTTTCGTAAATAAGTATTGACTCGATTCCTACTCGAATTAAAATAATAACTAGTTCGTAATAAATTCTAAAAAAATTAGAATAATATGGAAAAATTCTATAAAATAAAACAAACACAACAACATCCAAATGACATGCTCTATAACTAATAACCCACCCGAATATAATCCAACGCGTCCTAACGCGTTATTCGGCCTAAAACTATTTCTACGATCAAACATATAAAAGAAAAAATATACTGCATACTTTCATATATTCTGATAACTCATTTCTCACCATCTTCTCGACGTTATCATCATATTTTCAGGTACACCTGACTCTCATCGCTCATAACTCACGACTGGCCTCGACTCAGCACACGGTTCATTAAACTGACTCGACTCGAACCAACGGTCAGAGCTGACTGATTCGATAACGTAAAACCCCTGACTCGAGTCATGGGTTTTACATAGTCAGCTGCTAGCCGGATCAGTAGTTGGACCTGGCCAAATCTATGGCCATTGTCGACGCCGACACTATTAAGGGAGGTTTTGGTTTTTTTATGGCCAGATCAAACTTTGGGTCAAAGAATTTTTTTGGCTCAGACAACATGGACTTATATATATATATATATCATAGAATTTTTATTTCTTTCACATTATTTACCAAAAGGATGGAAGTTAAGAAGAAAGAAGAAGATGGAGCGCCGTAAAACTTGAAGCACTAAGCTCATTTAGTTTTTCTATATAATCATCCTTAAAAATGATTGATATGTATTGAATTGGATTACATCTGTCTATATGATCTTCCATACATGCATTCTCCTAGTATGGAAGTAATCCCCTCGGACTTGGCCGCTGGTTGTAGCAATTCTCTTTTCCCAAGAGGTTTTGGGTTTAAGTTTTTTCGTGGATATATTTTCAATTTTTAAAGCATGGTGTGAGTGAGTATTTTTTATTAAAAAAAAAAATTAAATAAATAAAATATGAGGAAAAAGTTTAATCACCATGACAAGCCATGCCCCAAAGCCTGAAAAACATGTATATTCTGGAGCTTACAATGAGAATAAGAATTAAACCAGCAACTGCAAACAGAGTGCCATTCCTTTTTATTCCTACTACTGTGAAAAGTTGAAGAGAGATGTTGCCATGTATCTTATTTGAGTGGATGCTTCAACTAACAGAATTAGCATCCTACATCCAAAAACAAATAAATGGCCTACATTTTCTTGTGAAGTCAATGGAAGGTACAGCTTGAAAAGCCTATTAGACCACTTTGTTGGCCGTTCAATACCCAAGTCTTGGATGAGTTTCCCATGCACTTGTGTCGGCTGTTTTTTTTTAAAAAATATATGCATTTTTTTACTCTGGTTTACTATCATAATTCATAGCTTTAGATCATCAATATTAATCAATTTTATGTGTGATTTGTTATATGAAAGGTGCATATTTTAAGTGGATTAGCTCCTTGGAAGTAGAAATGCTAGCTCATAGTGACAAACGAGACTTGCATGCTCTCCCCATGGACGCACACCGTCCATGGAGAGCGCATGCATTAGTGACAATATTAAAGGGATTGCATAATAGCCGGGTTTTAAGTCTTTTGCACCCCAACTCAATTTTGAAATAATAAGTAGATAGTTTTCTGAGCCAATGTCATGTGTATCATTTAAACTTTTATGTACTTTACAATTGGTATGTTTTTGTTTGTGTAATCTTGAACGAATTGACATTTTTTTTGGCAAGAAAGTGAGCAGATTAATACATAGATTGCATGTTTACAAATTACTGATCAGTTAATTAACTTCAAACATCTAATTGCATGCATTTATAAATGACTACAACATCTAGGCTAGTTATAATATGCATTTCAAATGAAGTTGCTGTCTATTGATTTTTATGAATAAAAATATACTAACATCTCAAATTTTAACACAAAGCACTAGTTTTGGCTTTTTACCGGAAAAAGGATAATATTTTTTATATTACCATGAGAAAATCGAGCTTAATCGTCCGGAATGTTAATAAAATTGTAATGACAAAATTACCCTCTATTTTTAAAAAACTACTTTAAAAAATCTAATTTAACGTCCTGACAACTAGAGAAGGTAGTATGGAGCAACCAGATCTGAGTGCCCCTAGTTGCTCGCCATATTTGGCCGCCCTGTGGCAAGATCTAGCCACCTGAAGTCGAGGGCGACCAAATCTGATTGGCGATTGCGGTTATGCCACATTTTTATTTTTTTAAGAAAAATTAGTAAATTTAATCTTGAAATTATTTTAAACAATTCATATTTTTCCCCTTTTAGGGTAATTAGGCTTAATTTTTTGGTATATGTTAATATTAAAAAATTAATCTACTTTGGATAAAAAAACTCTAAAATAAAGTATAAAATGTTTCTAAAAAAATTTCTCCAATTGAATAAACACAAAGCCCCGTATTAGGTGGATCATCGAATTAATTTAATAAATCAATAAATAAATCTGATGGATCAAACTCAATCATCACCCTAGTTAGATTCGCCAGCAATTAATTACCAAATGATTACCAAATCCAATTTCCAGCTAAATAAGAAAAAAAAATTCCACATTTAAAAAAAAATTCCCGCGGTAAAGCAAGAGCCGGTAGGCGTCGGTAAAAAATTGCCCGGAGTCCGCTGGTGGCGCAAGAAGAGGAAGAGAAGGCTCTGTGGGCATGGTGAATTCGAGCGGCTCCGTGTCTGTGGACGTGGAAACCATCTCCCTCGGTGGCAGGGTGACTTCTTTCTTCCATTTTTTGATGTTGGGTTGATGGGATTCGGGTGTGGTTTGGTTTCTTTGTTGGCTGGACTTCTTGCGGCTCAAAGACTCGGTTCTTTTTGCATGAATTGGTCGGATTTTTGGTTTGGTGTGGAGTTTTTTGGAGGTTGGAGTTTGTAGATGGGTGTTCTGCGTGCTCTGTGGAATGTTTGTGGACATTTTTTGAGCTTTTGTATTGTATTTGGTTGGGTTGGAGGTGTGTTTAGTCTAATGTTCCACGTTTCTACTTTTGCTGGTTGTGTCAACCACCTTTGGACATTGATCACGATTGAAAGATAGGAATTTGATTGAGAAGGATACATTACAGCAGCTATAGATTATTGGGAATTGAGCTGACCTCACTTTCAATATGGACATCTGTTTTCTAAAAACAAAAAATGGATTCAGAAACATTTTGTGAAAACTGGTCATGTTTCAGTGTCTGTTTGTGTCTATGGAGATCCAGAAAAGCCAGCTCTTGTTACACATCCGGACTTGGCTTTAAATTGTAAGTGCCATTCATTTTCTTCTGGTTTTAAGTTTTCTGTTTATATTCTGTGTAAAAAGTTTTTTTCGTCTGGAACAAAAAGGTGTCCTTGTGCTTTAAATTATTTGAGATGCCTATCAAAAATTTAGAAGTAGGCTGCAATTGTCTGGGGCAGATATGGATAGAATTACAGATTTTTTGATTTAGGTGGCTGCAGTTGATTGAAGCACTTCTTATTATCTGATTGTTTTACCAGATGTGTCATGTATCCAAGGACTCTTCCTTTGGCCAGAAGCTGCTTCTTTATTGCTTCATAATTTCTGTGTTTATCATATAAGCCCTCCCGGGCATGAGGTCGGTATACTCAACATTTTCTTTGACTGTTGTAAATACTATATTCTGTACTGAATACTTATCCTGCTATATTCACACCATGTTGGTTGTCCTTCTTCTCAAGAGTTCCTTCAGTTGGGAGCTGCTGCAATTTCTTATGAGAATCCTGTTCCTACTGTTGGTGACCTAGCAGATCAAGTTGCAGATGTCCTCGTCTTTTTTTGGTATGTGAAAATTGCCAAGGCCATATGTTAATGTTTAACCAGGGAGTTCAATGCCACTGGCATTTGCATGCATTTGCATTTTTTTTCATTCTTGTTTGGCCTTTTCAAACTTTTGCAGTCTCGATGCTGTCATGTGCTTCGGCGTCACAGCGGGTGCTTATATATTCTTACACTATTTGCTGTGAGTCCTATTGTTAATTGTGCTCTTGGGTATTTTCCTTTCTATGGTTCTTTCTGATTTCTATTTTTTAACTGATTGCAGATTAAATATAGGGAACGGGTTATTGGTTTGATGCTTGTATCCCCTCTGTGCAAAGCACCTTCTTGGTCTGAATGGTTGTACAATAAGGTTGGCGTTACTTTCTACTACCTCCGATGGACTATGATCCCCTTCAAATATTTCAATGTTTTTAATATCCGTGTATTATTCAATGCATATATCCAGGTTATGTTTAATGTTTTGTATTATTATGGACTGTGTGGTGTTGTAAAAGAAATGTTGATTCAGCTTTACTTCAGTAAGGTACACTGTTTTTACATCCTTCGTGTACATAGTATTTCTTTTTCTTTATTGTTTCATTTATTTTCTTCTTAGGAAGTACAAGGAAGTGATCAAGTTCCAGAATCAGATATTGTACAAGCATGTAGAAGTGTTAGTGCCATGTCCATTTGTAAATAGTTTAACTGCCACCATCGAGAAAGGGGAGGAAACGAAAGAACATATTTCTGATGTGCTTCTGCTTGTTTGTTAACATGTGCAGTTAGTGGATGAGAGGCAAAGTGCAAATGTAATGAAGTTTCTCCGAGCCATAAATGGGTATGTTCACCATCTTTGATGGTAGTGTGCAGTGTGTCTTTCATTTTAAACATGAATAACAGGTTTTGCAGGAGATCTGATTTGACTGAAGGATTGAAGAGGTTGCAATGCAAAACTCTGGTTTTTATTGGGGATTCTTCAGTCTTCCATTCTGAATCACTTCTTCTGGTCTCGAAACTGGAGACAGACAATAAAGGGCCTTTGTAGAGGTAACAATATTATTCTTAACTCTTTTCTTGTGTTTGTTTTTTGTTTTTTGTTTTCTTGTGGTGCCATGCAAAAACTATACAATAATAATCTGAAATTTAAGAGCTTGGTTGGAATTTTATGTGTGTAAAAACATTTGAGCAGGTGCAAGCATGTGGATCAATGGGGACAGAGGAGCAGCCACACTCTATGCTCATTCCTCTGGAATATTTTCTCATGGGATATGGTCTTGACCACCATTTCATGCATATAAACTTCATTATATAGGACCCACTAAAAATGATTAAATATTTAAATTAAGTATAGCTCATATAAGCTATATATGAAATGTAAATTCACCTTAAATTTTCCATTTTATAAAAGTAATGAAACAAAAACAATAATAAAATTTTCTATCGCAACCAAATAACCCTATAAGATCCTTATACCTAAAACTTCAATGCAAACATCACTAGACCTAATCCCTTTCGGTTGATGTTCTATGCTTTTTATTAAAAAAAAATTAGGGGTTTAAATCATATTTTCACCACTTTCCAAGGGGAAAATAGTATGCAATGCTTTTTAAAAGAAATCAACACTAGAACAACAAAACCATAGGTAACATCCAAACTCTATTTCTCAATGTAACTCACAGAAAGATTATTCACAAAGTCAATTCCACGAAAATTCATAAGACAATTCCACAAAAATTCAGAATACGTACAGTTGCAGCATGACACATTGCATAGAACAATTATGTTGTGATGCTCAATTTAGTTTACAAAATGAACAAAAAAATTATGTTGATGTTCGGCTTATTTTCTGTTTTGCAAGAGGTGTTCTATGATTTATCAAGGGCCAATGAAGGATAGATGGGATGGTAGGGGCACAAAATTTTACCTAGTTTCCACCCAGAGCAGGAAACTCACTGCGATCTTCAATGGAAGGAGCATCACCGCCGCTGAACCTGCCACCATTCACATGCCAGCGATCGTCACGGCCCCCCCACCGCCTCTGCCCCTCCCTCTGCCCCTGCCCCTGCCCCTGCCCCTAGCCCCGGGACCATAATAACTCTCACCTTCTGCTGGCTTCAGGAACTCTTGAATTGTAACCGACTAAACAACAAAAACAATGAAAAAACAATACATCAAAAAAAATGATATGCACAAAAAAAAGTGGAAAAATAGAAAGTAAATGTATTAACAACCTTCTTGACCCGATCATCACGCTTTCCACTGTCTTTGTCAGAAGCCTGCTTAAATCCATAAATAAGTTAGGACACATTAGCCAGATTCTGTGTAAAGAGAAAGATGAATCTACCTTGCTGGAAATTTCATCATCACCCTT
Source organism: Piper betle (assembly GCA_033002965.1). NCBI lineage: Eukaryota > Viridiplantae > Streptophyta > Magnoliopsida > Piperales > Piperaceae > Piper > Piper betle. The sequence continues at coordinate 8,033 of JAURVB010013266.1, read as the reverse complement.
TTTTATTGAAAGGGGCTGCATAGACTTGAACTCCTTGGCCACGTCAATCTTCCTACCTTCAGTCTTTGCAACAATAAGATTTTTACGTTTCTCTGCAAGTATCTTCTGATATTCATCCAAAGTCATCTCCTGTTTAATTTGGATTGTAAATACAAGATTACCCAGGTGAATATAATAAGACCTAGCGCAGCTTTAACACTTTTATCACACCTAGATGTGATTTAGTCATATTACTTAGATCATGTTACAACTTCCTTTGGCAGTCCTGCTTAATAACACGAGCCCAACTCATCTACGAGGTCGACGCGGCCAACGGAGGAGGCGGCTCGCCGGAAAACCGGCCAGCAACTGCCGGAAAACCGCCGGAAAATCGGAATTTCTGGAATTCGCCAGAATTCACCGGATCTTCCGCGGGGCTCGCCCAGTGGAGCCCGATCGAGCTTCGGACGCCGATGAGCGCCGAATTTGAGCTCCGAGACGCGCGACAGAACCCTAGCCGTCGCCGATCGCCGACGACGTGAGGTATAATTACCTCCGATCGATTTATTTAAAATTTATGATGAGTGCTAGCACAGCATGCTAAGAGATTGATTTATTGATGTGATTGATAGTGATAAGTTACATGAGGTGATTAATGACTAATTAGGGATGAAATGATAAAGTTGTATGATGAGATTAAGGGAGAATGAATAATAAGTAATCTAATGAGGTAGATCGAGTTGAGCATGCTAATCGAGTAATGTAACTTAGGAAAATATAATAAAATTAGTATGAATAGGATGAGCTAGGATTAATTAGTTTTATGATTTTATGATTGTTATGTTGATGGATGCTTGCATTGTGATTGTGATGTTATTGAGTTTGATGCATCATTTAGTTAGCGGGCGTTAGTGTTTAGTTTTGATGTGTAGGTACGGAGTAGGAGTTCGCCGCCTAGGCGCGATGACACGCTTGGAGCTTCTACCAGGTCCGTTTAGGACTCGTCTTGTTTTACGCTCTTCCATTGTATGTTTATTTTATTATTGCAGGGCGGGTTAAGTGGCGTTTTATTGGATCCCACTTAACTCGGGCCATTTAATCGAATATTTCCGGATTAATAACCCCTCGAGGATGAGATCCCTCGAGGATGATTTCGAAAACAAGATCCACCACAAGTTGCCTTCGGGCCTATTATATGAATCCCTTCCCAGGCCTATATATATAGTTTTATCGAGTTTTCAGTGAGACGAGAGATGGAGAAACCGACTGCACGTACCATGCAGAGGATGCCGTGACAGTCAAAGCGGGCTCTGGATTAGTGCCAGCGGACTGTTCCATTCCCGAGGGATCCTGACAACTCCGCGTTTGAGTTCCTCACACCCGGAGAACGTGGAGGTTTACGGGTACTGTTTAGTACAGCGCATGTCCGGACTTGTGGTTCAAAGGGTACTAAAGGCGACTGCCTGAGAGTACTCGGCCTTCGTGCTCAAGGCCAGGAGAGATATGGAGGTTCGGAGAGGGCTTAGGATAAAGTTTCATGAGAAGTACTGAAAAGAAGTGCTGAGAGTAGCACAGTACCAGCAGCAGAGCAGTAAGTTCGGGATGCTACCGGGTCTGCAGCCCAGTGGCTCCTCAGTAGTGCCCTTCAGAGTGTTCTTGAGGAAGTATATGGTTTTCTTTCATATGAGAGTTTGCTCTCATAGTCAGTTTGCTATAGTTATTTTCTTTTCGGACCAGTAACGCTTGTTACTGACGTTTTTCTTATATATATGTAGGTGATAAGCACGAGATGGATGGGCCGGCCAGGACGGAGGAGCAATAAGGTCTTCTGCACACACACATTGGGTGATTGAATGTTTAATGTTTTTTTTATATTATTTTATAAACATGCTATGAGTAAATGTTTGAGGCATGACAATGAGATGAAATGAAATGATCAGAGTAGCGCAGCAAAAGTATGATGGGTTGAAACCCAAGCTTCAGCATGAGTGTATAGTAGATTAGATTCTGTGTGAATGAAATCATTTGATAGTTGGTTACATATATTTTTATATGTATATTTACAGGCAGGTAAATAGAACCCTGGAAACAATTTTCTCTGCAGGCGTCCTTTATTTTTCAGAATAGAGTTATCACACAAGGTTCGATATCCAAGCATAAGAGCAACGATATGAGACTAATGCAGGACAATATATGGAAAATTAAATTAGTTTAGTTTTATTCTTAATTTAGGAGTTCTATTTGGAGAAGGCCCTTTTATTTCTTTTAATTTTAGATCCTAATATGATTAGGTTCTTATTTGGTCATTTTCTTGTGTTACAAGATTCACAAGTCTATATAAACCTTTGATTTAGACCTTGAAGGGGAAACCTTGATTAATGAAATTTTGATATTTGATGGATTCCAATCTTTGTTAGTGCATTCCAGTGGTTTATCTCCGACCAGGTGCCAACTACAAGGCCGACTTATCCCATCCCACCACCAATCCCTTCCATTTTTCTCCCTTTTTTTCCGTCTTACATTTACTGGTTGATAAGCCATTTGTCAACTTTTGATGTCTGATAGCTACGACTAACAACAATCATATTTCCGAATGTACAAAATATTCATAGGTGAAGATGATTATTAGATATCATTTTCACTAACCAAGCAAACAAAATACTACAAATTTAATAACATCACAGTGAAAATAGCATGAAAAGTATAAGTAGACAGTATGTCTTGTCAAATCTTCACGCAGACAATGCATCTTACAAACTTCTACGTCAGAGCTAGAAAAATAATATCAAAGCAGTCCACAGCGTTCCCATTTTATTTTATTTTAAAAAAAATATCCCATCTTAAGTTTTCTCGCATTGCATTCAGCTGAACATGGCTCAACCATTTTTATTTTATGCTATAGATACACATGACAACTTATTTTATGCACTGAAATTTTGATGTTTAGTCATTAGTGTGCAAAGGGAACTCCTCACAAACAAATGCATGATCAATAAAGAAAAGTGAGCCATAACTTAATATTTAGACCAACAATAACAAAAAATATACTATAATTAAATACAGATGTGAATATGCACCGCAGTGAGATAGAATGAAAAATTCAAGAAGGGTATAAACCTTATCGTCAGGCACCTCTTTTACATCTTCAGCCACAACCTCATTAACCTTATCAATTTCAAATGCTGAAACTATATTTTCCTCCAAATGCTTATCAATATTGGTTGACTCTGTAATTTCTTTGAGCCTATTAAAAAGACAAATAGGCAAAGAGAAAACAACGTCAAGCAACCAACACTAAACTCGTACTAAAAATTTTTAAGCATCAAAATCAAACATGCAAGAGTAAATATGAATTGACTTGGCTGAGAGCATAACTGAGCAACATTTTCATCTTTGGTTGAGTCCAGATTGCTAGATTGTCCACCTTCAAATTTTGGTTCTTCTTCATGGTTATAGTCAGAACGGGCATATGCTCTTCGTGGGGGCCTTTCATAGCTCCCACCAACTCGATCTCCATAATTATTTTGGCCAGAATCAGGATACCTCTGCCGGCTACCATAATCATTTTGCCCACTATCAGTATACCTCTGCCGGCTACCATAATCATTTTGCCCGTGATCAGGATACCTCTGCCGGCTACCATAATCATTTTGCCCACGATCAGGATACCATTGCCGGCTAACATAATCATTTTTCCCACGATCAGGATACCTCTGCAGGCTACCACCATGGGCACCTAACTGTGAATCAGATTCTTTAGCAACTTCGGAATCCCCTCCAGTAGCCCATCCACCTTCATTACTCCCACGAAAACCATTATCAATCCCATTAGTTCCCTCATCTGAGTTTGGTCCATAAGAACCTCCACGCCCACCTCTTTCTCTTCCCTAAAACCCCGCCCCTTCCCCTTCCACGAGGTGCATTGTCAGAATCCCTAAAGTTACCACCATCATCCTTACCTGCACAATAAGAACAGCAGAACTCACTAAGTAAACCCTCCAGTGAAGGCCTTCCTAGATGATAGAGAATTCTTTAATAACACAATCAATTCATCAAGCAACAACAGTTTTAAATTCTAACATTTGAAACACTTTGCTCCAGGTAAGATTTGCCGCAGATTTGATGAACATTGCTAGAAAATATAGCGTATATAGTCAAACATTAATGGCAGACATCAGAAAAATGTAAGAGATTTAAAAGATGTAATTACTAAACTACAAGGCGCATTTTCAGCATCCCTAAAGTGTTCAATAGTCCTTATCTGCAAAATCCTGTCAAAATATGTAAATCTGTTCAATTATCGGCCATTCAACCAACCACAAATCAACAAATCCTCTAACATTAGCATGATTTCACAGTTCCACTCGGCAAATCTTTGATACAAAATCCGACATCCTACAGATGACTAGATTCTCAACAAACCCAACATCCTACACGCATCTAGATTATCAACAGACCAACATCAACCTCAGCATAAAAAAACAATCGTAATATAACGGCCTCAAACGGGGCGAGACGAGTAATCACCGAATTGCGCCAGAGGCAGCGGCTTGGACGGCCGCTTCGACGGTGCCGTAGTGGGATCGGCCGCAGGAGGTTTCTTGCCGATGAGCTTCTGCTGCTGTTTGGCGACGAGCTGGGAGACGTCGTCGTTGTCGTCGTCTTCGAGGAGGTCGAAGGGGTTGGCCATCGACATGGCCGTGCAGCTCCAGAGGGGCCCGGAGCGGCGCTGTGCTAGAGACTGGGAAACGGCGAAGGGAGGGGAAGGGGCGACGCCATGGCCGGAAAACGAGGCGAAGAAGTCGGAAACCCTAGCTCGAGATTGGAAGAAGACGGGCTAGATTCTCGGCTTCTAGCGTTTTTGGCGGGTCGAATGGTGACCGTGTTTGACGGACAAACTACGGACATTGTTTGTCTATGTGTACAAGTCGGACATGGTTCTGTTCATTGCACTTTATAAACCCTGCCAATATATATTTCTTTTTACCCAATTCCATTTTTTCCACAAATTTGGCCATGATAATATAACGACGTGATGACGTGGCAAACTACGATCATGACATGTCATCCCAATAAGTGATAGCACGATAATTAAGGAAATGTTATCTGATAAGATTTTTAAATTACAAAGTGTCTAATATACACTCTTACGCACCGATGGATGTAACAAATTATTAATATCATTAGATCTTATTCGTGTTATTTATAATTTTTATAAACAATGTAACATTATTGCCCATAATGTAACATAATTGTATTTTTTTTGTCTAGCCTAACTTTGTGGTGGGTGCATTGAGAATAAAAATTGAGGGAAAGATTACAAGTTCAATATATAAAGATGATTTGTGGTGGTTTTTAATGAATACTCGTCTAGATTAGTAGAATTTTTAAGTTTGGGTGTAACACCCCAAATTTGATTCATGCTCGTGAACCGAACTGGCATATTACAGGCTCCGGTTAGGTCGACTAACCCGAACCTAACTCATGCGGATCTAATCTCGCCGTCTTAAGATGAAGATATTACTCGTCATGAATGGATAAATGCACAAAATCCTAATATGATATTACATAGATAACATACAAACTAAATTATACACCATCATAATTGCGATCAAAATCGATGAAAATTCTGAAATAAAACGGACAGAATTTCCCTTAAAAGTGCAGTTAGGGCCACCCTGTTAAAATACTATATATAAACATATATGCACACATGTATCTATATATCACACAACTTCATTCACACAATTTGATATACTGTTTACTCGCAATCTATTCATGTTTCACATTCTGTTATAGTGTCTTACCATTCAATCATATCACATCAGCATATCTTTGCATTTAATCATATCCTATTATGTCTTAGCATTTCCCAACATTCACAATATAATAACATCATAAATAAAATATTAACCACTATATCAGCTGACATGTGTGCAAGCGACCACAGTGCTCCTCCATCCAAGTTGGCTCCTCCAACTCGTGATTATTACCTACATATAGTATAAAAACACGTCGGTAACAAGTGTTATTGGTCCGAAAAATAAAATAACTATAACAAGCTGGCTATAAGAGCAAACTCTCATATGAAAGAAAACATCATATACTCCACGTGAACACTCTAAAGGGCACTACTGAGGAGCCACTGGGCTGCAGACCCGGTAGCATCCCAAACTTACTGATCTGCTGCTACTGATGCCGCTCTCGACATTTTCTTACTTCATTTTCTGGTCTCAAATCCTAAGCCCTCTCCTTACCTCCATATTTCTCCTGGCCTTGAGCACGAAGGCCGAGTACTCTCAGGCAGTCGCCTTTAGTACCCTTTGAACCACAAGTCCGGACATGCGCTGTACTAAACAATACCCGTAAACCTCCACGTTCTCCGGGTGTGAGGAACTCAAACGCGGAGTTGTCAGGATCCCTCGGGAATGGAACAGTCCGCTGGCACTAATCCAGAGCCCGCTTTGACTGTCACGGCATCCGCTCATGGTACGTGCAGTCGGTTTCTCCATCTCTCGTCTCACTGAAAACGCGAAAACTATATATATATAGGGCTGGGTAGGGATTTATATAATAGGCCCGAAGGCAACTTGTGGTGGATCTTGTTTTCGAAATCATCCTCGAGGGATCTCATCCTCGAGGGGTTATTAATCCGGAAAACTGTTCGGTTAAATGGCCCGAGTTAAGTGGGATCTGATAAAACGCCACTTAACCCGTCCTGCAGATAATAAAATAAACATACAATAGAAGAGCGTAAAACAGAGACGAGTCCTAAACGGACCTGGTAGAAGCTCCAAGCGTGTCATCGCACCTAGGCGGCGAGCTCCTACTCCGTACCTACACATCAAAACTAAATACTAACGCCCGCTAACTAAATGATGAATCAAACTCGTCATGATCAAACACATTCACAATACAAACATCAACCATAACAATCAACAATTATAAATGTGAAAGTAATTCCAACTTATCCTATTAACATCAACCTAATTATATTTCCTAAGTTACGTTGTACTCGATTATCATGCTCAAATTTACTTTAGTTCATCAGATCATTTAACCATCATTCCCTGTTAATCACATCATGCACATCTTTACTTCATTCATAGTCTGGCATTCATCATGACAACTACTCAATTCTAGCATGCTATGTCAACAATCATCATCAATTTTAACTAATTAAATCGGAGGTAATTATACCTCACGTCGTCAGCGATTTGCGACGGTTAGGGTTTCGTCGCGCGTCTCGGAGCTCGAATTCGACGCTCAGCGGCGTCCGAAGTCGATCAGGTTCGACTGGATGAACTCCGCGGAGGATCTGCCAAATTCCTGCAAATCTGGTTTTTCGGCGGGTTTCGGCAGTTTTTCTGGCAGCTTCCGGCGGTTTTCTGACGACAATCACTGGCGGCATCTACTAGCTGGATAGGGGTCACATTGGGTACCATTGGAACCGGCTCGGCGAGCCCGACGCATCTACGATGTCGACGTGGCCAGTGGAGGTGGTAGCTCTCCGAAAAATGACAAAACAGAGCCGGCGGCGATGGGTAACTCGATCAGACTGGTCTGGGCGGCGATGGCCTCCGCTCCGGTCGGGGAAGGTTGCTGGGTGGTCGAGGGTGTCGAGGCTACAGGCGGATTGCGGTGGCGACAGTCGCCGACGATGCGATCGACGATGAAAGCGCAATGCGGGCGCGACGCTTGGCGCGGCGATATGGTGTCGCGGCGGCCAAACGGTGGCCGGAACTGGTCGGGGAGGCACGACTACGCCGTGGCGGGGCTAGTCGGCGACGATCAGCGGTAGGCCGGCGTCGGCAACGGCGGCGACGACAAGCAAAAGGGGCGGCGTGTAAAACCCACGATTCGAGTTAGGGTTTTATATTCAGAACCGGTCGGGTTCGACTGTTATTTTTCGAGTTGAGTCAGTTTCAGGACACGTGTACCGAGCCGACGCCGGTCTCGTGTATGAGCTATGAGGGTCATGCGTACCCAAATATATGATGATAACGTCATGAATACAGCAGAACAGAATGAGTTATCAGATATATGAGAGTATG